>BPLR01006884.1:0-103271 GCA_021605095.1 Caerostris extrusa | reverse complement strand
GTTACGCATTGCTGCCTGGACACTGCACGTTGAGTTTCGAAGTTGAGTAAAGCATATTTTGAAACCCGACGAACGAAGCGACCTAAACTTTCCGTCTCTACGCCAGAAGTGGACTGTTTATATATAGTATTTTGCAGTTTATAAAATGATTACCATCTTAAATATGGTTTTGGTGTCAACTAATTGATTAAAATTTTTTTAGAACAATTGAAATGAAATAAAAAGCAACTCACCAGTCTCGTTGATAACTAAAAATACAAAAATATAAAATTGGTTAAAATTTTTTTTTTTCATCTTTTAAATAAATTAACCAACTTAGAAGTTGTCTATTTGACATTTTTTTAACATATTCAAAATATTAACAAGTTATCTTTTTATGTAAAGTCAATGAAAAGCTACGAAAATATCATAGTTATGACAACTGTTACTTATTTCTTTCAACGCCCTATGTCCAGAAACATCCTTTTGGGGGTGTCTGGCAGGGGGTGAGCTGACAATAGGAGATTTTTGTACTTCTACGACCAAAGAGAACGGTCGTGTGCAGGGCATCTTCGAGTTTGATGTCGGCATAAACTTCTCAGCGACGTTCTTCGAGCTGCATTAAATAGTTGAACTTCTGCAACCAAAGAGAAAGGTTGTGGCTCTAAATGGCTGCATAAATAAATGAGTTCAATATGTAACCCCAGAGAGAGGTTGTGTGGTCAGTTCATCTTCGAGTTTGATGGCTGCCTAAATAAAAGGAGATTAATTAATACAGTCCACGTTTATTATTTGAGTTTTTTTTTTGTGTGAGGAGCTATCGAACAACAACTATTATTTCTTTGTAATTTTATTTTGTCAATAGGAAATTTTTTTCTACTTTTCATCTACTTCCACATGTTCCGAGCATTTATAAAGTTGCTAAAATTCATCTATTAAAAGAGGGTGGCTGTAATCTATAATTCCAACAGTTAAAGAGTGCAATTATATATTTTTTTTTTTGTTCTAATGCAGCTGGCAAACACTTAGACAGTTGTCACATTAGAAAATTCAAAGTTTGGTTATTCTCAAATATCGAATATGTGCTATATATAGAGATATTATTTTTAATTAGTATTTTATAGACTTTTTTTAGATTTTTCGTATTGGTTGAACATTAGTGAGCTTCTAGCTCAACATATGCAGCCCACAAACTCCCCACTGACGAGTGATAAAGAGAGGAATTTGCCATTAGGAAAAAGACTTTTAGGGGCAAGTACCCGCATTTGTGTTATATGGGGAAAACTTGAAAACTCCCCCACCATACAGCCTGAATCTCGATACGAGACACTTTTACTCCCATTGTTGCATTCTCTGCCACAGTTCCATGGTTTTCAAATTAGTAACGGTAACGACTAGCAAATTTGAGGTTTAACGCTCTTGTTCACCATCTCCACGGGTTACCACTAGACCAGGAATAAAGCATGATTTTTATTTAAAATTTAAATAGAATTTTCAAATATAAAAAGGAAATGCTTCCTTCCTTGTTATCCGCGTAACTAAAACTATCATTTCTTATTACTCATTGACTAAACTATAATATGTAAAAAAAATTGAATATGAATTATTTTATTCAAAATGAAATTAAAAAACTTACATTGTGATCGATTGTCCGCTAAATTAAACAAAGAAACAAAAAATATTTGAAAAATAGAATATAAAGTGCTATTTTAAATCGTAATAACTATAATACTTCAACTAATTAAGATTCTTTTTTTTTTTAGTAAACTATTAAATTATTGAACAGGATGTTTTTAAGAAACGCATTTTTATATAGAGTTGATGAAATATCACTCTTTTGTCAAGCTCAGTCAATTCTTATGATAAATATACTAAATTCTGAAATGAATTCATGTTTCTATATCATTTTCGAATATATTTAATGAATTTCTATTATATTTTTATCAATATGTATTTTTTTCATTTAGGAACTGTAAAACAAGTGGTTTTGATGAAATTGTAGCTATATTTCATACTTTTAAATCTTCCATAGAATTGACTTAAGTAACATACAGATTTTTTACAAAATTTCATAACATAGTTGAGAGAAGTGCTGTACGGTGAATAAGGTGGCGGCAGTATTAGAATCTTAAGTCCAATCTACCTGTCAGAGACTATTACACTAGGTGTTTCCCTGATGTGTGAACTTTGCTAACGTAAAATACCATCATATAGAAAAATTATAGAAAAATGTTTATGAATAATTTGGAAATTTGAAGTGAGAATCAAAGGATATCATTTTATCATATCGAGATAACTTTTTCGCAAAAAAAGTAAAATCTGATAAACTCACAGCTAAACAAGCAGCATTAAATATTTATTTCTGGGATGTCTTGATATTATGAGAATTTTCCACATTTGGGAAATTGACTTTTCCGGTAATTTGAAATATCGCTTCTTAGAAAAGCAAATGTTATATAAAATTGTACAAACATCCTCAAAAAGCACTGCAATTTATTTATAGCAAATTTCAACCTCTACCGCTTATCATTTGCTTCTAACCTATGGATAAATAATATTTTATACACATTAAAAAGAAGCTATCTGTGCATAACCCGATGAATCTCAGATTTTGGAATTCAAATTTTTAGGGATGGCAGTCTAACACATTTCATAGGACTGTTGCTGAATGCAACACGTATTCATTCCATTTGTTCTTCTAAAATTAATTTATGAGCCCTGTCGGATGATCTCAGCACACTTTCTGTTGCCAAAAATTTATCACGTTATACATGTAACATTTCCTCAAAGTGGATCATGTCGACCTCTTGTAGGAACTTTGGTTGTTTAAAATCAGGGGCTAGTATGTAACACACGAAAAAATGGCATGAGACTGTTCTTAAAGAGAAGACATGTATTACTTAGCGTAAACTTTGATGTGCTTTTGCCCACATGTGCAGGATCTTACTTTTTTAGGTGGCCGCTTTACGCGATTGAAATATTAACAGTGTTAATTATCAATTTTTGGGGATATTCTTTAAAACATATTTTTAAATGGGGCACTATGTTACTCAAAGTCTGTATTTTTAATTTCTTTCGTCTTTATTAACTAATTTTTGAAAGACCGATTATGATTTTCAAATTTATTTACATACCTTGTAGAGCCTTTTGAGCTGTCGATAAAAATTTATTTAGTAAATTAAGATTATTAATTCAATAAATAGAAATGAAACATACATCAAAATATTTTTTTAAAAATATTTTTTTCTTTTTATTTAATGTTTTAGTACAATTAAAATATATAAAATTCTCTTCTTTTAAGAAAATCATTATTATTATCAAATTTATTTGTATTCCTTAATTAATTAAATTTCATAATATTATTATTACTTATTACATTATTATTTATTTATATTTCTTTTTTATAAGTCTTTAATTTATAGTTTAATTTGTTATTTATTATTTTTCAAAAAAAATTTCAAATAATTATTTACTTCGTGAAACATTACAAAACATTTTTAGACCTGATTCAGTTGTCACATTTCTTCTTTTATTAGCAATATATTTTTTCCAATTGTCAAATTATTTTGCAGAAAAATTTGCTTTAATTTAAAAAAAATTATACTTTTTTAATAAAGAAAAAAAATTACTTAAATGAACAACAATAGAATGTTTTTTTTTTTAACTTCTAAATTATTATAATAATAACATATCAATTTTTAATAAAATATTGGAGACTGAAACACTCAAATGAATTGATCTATAATATAAATTAGACACTACACATTTTTAAATTTATTTTGTCAATAAGCATAAAATTTTACTCCTTGCAATTTTTGAAAATCTCAGCAATGTGCATTTTATAAATCCTTAAAAAGTATCCTTATCGAAAATTGAATGATATTTGTGTGTTTAGAAAATTGTATACAAATAATTCTATTATGTTAAAAATCTATTTTAACTAATGTACTATATATTATATTTAAATAGCGTAATTTATTTTTCGACATTGTTTTGCTGCTAGCCGTGGAAAAGTTGTGGAATTGCTACAGAAACAAAATTTCAGAATAATCAACAAATCTTATTCCACTTTGAATACTAAATATGCAAAATTTGCTGAAAATTATGTAAACTTTCAATTTTAAGTGACTTTTTAAATTTCTATTTTCATCCCTTTTCGAAAAGGAGGTAAAGTTAGAAAAGCATATAAAAACATAAGTGCAAAATTTTTAAAAGTATTCAATAAATATCTTTTGATTTGACTTCTAAATTTTAAAATTGAGAATAGTTACTATTAAAATAGACAATAGCATACGCATGACCAGTTTTTATTAGGAAGGTATTAGAGATGTGATTTATTGCAATAAAAAAGGTGCATTTTATTAATTTTATAATAGGTATCAATTGTAATGCATTAAGAAAAACGGCGATTTAAAGAAATGGTAATAATTTTGCATCAAATTAAATTTTTGATAATTGTTAAATTCTCATAATCATATTTTTATTTTTAACTACTCAAAGTTTCACAATCATTTCATTTCGGTAAAAAAATTTAATAAAAATAAACGGCTCATAAATGTTTCTGAAAACGGCAATTTTTCTTTACCATCACGCATTCTTTTTCTAATTTTTCTAATAATTTCTTTTAAAAAATTTACTAAATATTCTTTAATTGACAAAAATTGTTGAAATTTGCTTTAATTTGCTTTGACACACGTCAAGTAAATATTGCGCGTGTTTGTATTTTTTTATTATGTTAAATAGAACACGATACCCGTCACTATGAACATGTTTAATTTAACATTAGGAAACTCTACTTTTGAATCCTCATATTGCAAAAACCATTCACTAAATTTCTACAAAAATATTCAATACTAATTTTATATGCAAGATCATTTGTTCTAAATATTTTGGTTTCGTAATGTAAATATTTCGAGTTCTCAGTAATTTAACAAAGCTAATTAATTTTGTAAATCAACTACATTACGCTTTAAGTTATTTGAACCATTTACAACGAAACCATTTGTGTGAGGGTTTATTAATTATTACGAAAGTTATTAAGGATGGATTAATTGTTTTTAGACGATTGTAGAGAGGTCTCACATAGAAACTGGTTAAAGATATTTTAATCCAATAATATATAATCTATTTATTATTATATATATAAAATAAAACAGCCTACCTATTTTCCCAGCATCTGAAAATTGAAATTGCTTTAAATAATATGTAATTTGAAATAAAAATATATACATTTTTAATACGTTTGAAATAAAATGTAAAAGATAATAACAGTATTCATTTTTCTCTTTAATTACATGGTGGTTATAAGGAAAGACCCCCTTTAAACAGCATCCTAAAGTTAAAGTAGGTCAATATATACATGCGTTCAAGTAATTCTGAAAACAAATATTTAGTTCAAAAATGTCCATTTAGCAGGGCTTTTCATAGAAATATATTAAAGGTAATAAAATAAATTATCAACATGGAATACGTAAGCCACTTGAAAATTTATTGACAACAAACGTTTGTAACATGTCATAGTACCGATAGCCATTAACAGGACATGTGCAATTATTTCTTTAAAGAAAAAAATTGTCCAAGGATTGATGTCGCCATGAATCTACACCAGACAAACAACTTTAGAAAATGCAATGACAGATCATCAACCATTCTGTCGAGAAAACGAAGTGCAAAGGCAACCGAAGTGCAACGTTTTAGCCTGATCGTATCAAGCATTTATTCTATGTAGTGGATCGTATAGAGAAGAAATGCATTATTTTAGAGCACTATAATAAGGAATTCTATCTTTTGAGATACTGAACTATTGCCTCAAAAGTCATATGTCTCTGACTTTTGACACTTTTGACGATATGAACGACTACCGGTGTTACAGGTTTGCAGCCTCTTTTCAGGTTGGCCTCGTAATATTCGAATCTTTTCAAATCTTGCAAACATAAGCCGGGTAAATTTAGTAGATGTGGTTAGCCGTGGTTTTTTATCTGTATACGTAGCCTTTATACGATTACATCCACGAACCGCAACCTTGTTTTCATGCCTTATCAAGTATAAGATATATTCGTCACGACAGCCGGAAGCATCGAAATTAAACATGACAACTTCTGCAAATGTTTCATACTCATACCTGAATTGCATACCCTTCCTCTTTGCATGCATGCACATCCCGAGATTTATTTTCTTAGAACAGATGGATTTTCTCTGTTTTACATTTTATTGCTATGAACTTGTATTCCGTGTTTATTTTGTTAAATTAAATGTTTTTCCATGAAAATATCCATCTTGGGAACATTTTTGAATTCGAAATTCATTGAATGCATCTCGTGTATAATCTATTTACCAAATGTGGTTACAATTCATTCACCCATTTTAGCTGTAGGATGTTGTTTATTGGAATTTTAAAAAAATATTCTCATAAATAAATAACTTTTTCTTATTTTTACACTCATTAATAAATATATTTAAGGTAGTAATTTTTTTTTTTTTCGGTTTTTTTCTTTCATTGATTAGTATATTCTTCAAATTAAAAACTTTAAAATTATATTTTAGTTTTTTTGATTACGTACAGTAACTAATACTACGATTGACAGTAGTCTATATGTTTAATTTAATTTTAAGAGTGTCCGCGAGCCATCAAAATAATTTTAAAGAGACCACCTCCACGCAAAAAAATTCCTAAATGGTTTGAGGACCACTGCTGTTGTCTTTCTCTTATTCCACGCATAGTGCTAATATTTTTAAAATTAAAACAGTTTTCTGGGTGTTATTTTTGCAAGGATTTAAAGTGAATCTTTTATCAATGTTTTCAACGTGCGTCTTGAAGTAGTCAGTGGTTTTATATGGATTGATGGCATTTTTTAAACTGGGAACGGAATTTGGGCATGATTCTATTCCATCAACATTTTGTCTTTATGGACTACTCTTATTAATTTTTAATGAATGATTATCCTATATAATAAATGCCATTATTAACATTAGCGTAGTTAATTTATTGACCAGTTTTTCATAGAAGTATCATGTTCTCTGTAATTTACGCACTCTATTAACTTATTTATTTAAAACAAAAAATAGTTTCTTCCGTATCCTTTTTAAAAATAAACATATTAATTTATTTAGGCAGCATTTATCATAATCTTAGTTTTGTTAGTTATTCGTTGTTACATTAGTATAGTTAATTTACATACAATTTTTTCACAGTAGAATCATCTACTACATAATTTACAAAATTATTTCTTCTTTGTCCTTTTAAAAATAAATATTTTAATTTATTTACGTAATATATATATATATATATATAATATAAATAAATAATGAATATTAATATTGTTAATACTTACTATTGAAAATATATGTTACTGCAAAAAAAATTAATAAAGTATTAATTTCTCAAATTTATTTTTTAAAAATCTAACTTAAAAATATGCTTAGAATCCTCTGAATCCAAAAAGAAATTAAATTTATACAGAAAAGATTTTAAATTCTGATAATTTACCATTGCATAAAAAGTATATGTATTGTAATATTTGTATGACCTTACAATCGGAATTATTTTTATGGATTATATTATTTAGATTCTATAAAACTGATGATATAGTATAATGCTAAGACATAATTAATTTCGATCTTACTGGCTATATGATTATTAACTCAGATTTAAATATAATTTCTATAAACGTTTTCCTTTAGAAATCATATAATATATAACATAAATAGGAAAAAAAAAAAAATAGTATTATTCATATGCAAAGTTAAGGAAAGACAACAGTAAATTTGAAAAATTTGATTCTTCCCATTCGTTGTTTCAATTTCAGAATTACGAATTAAGTTCAAGTTTCATCAAAACGAACTCGTCTATATTTAAAATTGGTTAAATAAAAAAAAAAATGTATTATTATTTTCAAAATATCAGACATTTTGTAGCTTTTCTTTTATTTATTTTGAATGCCCATCCAATATTTAACACATAAGTCTATCTCTTTAAAGATGGCAAAGATGCTAAGCGTTCTCTATATTTTTCAAAGGTATGTATATTTTCACACATTCGCCTGCCAATCCTCATTAATTATTGTCAACAGAAACTTCATAAGTAAATTGTAACTATAAAATTTCGAAATAATGTTTAAAATAAGCATATTTTTCTAATAATTAAACACTTTTCGTACAATATAATTGAAATTTGAATCTGACACTTTTTTAGAGATACCAGTATGTTGCCATGGGTAGAAAAATAAGTGATGGCAAGATATCAGGTATCGTTCTTTAATTTAGAAATATATTAAGATCAACAATTTGCAACATTCTCAAATATACTTGTCGACTTCCTGTCATATTTTCACTGATGGCAAAATCATAATAGAATCTTATAAGATTATAACAAAATTTATTGCCATGAGAAGAATTGTTTGTTGAAAATCTTCTGAGCTATCTCTAATGTGATAAAAAAAATTATGGAATTATCCTTTTAAAGAGCATTATCTCCCTCAACAGCGTTTTTATATGAGATTATATTAACACAGAAAATGGTATAATTTTTAAGGCAGAATTGTTGACATTCCTCCAATTTAGCTGGTATTAGTAGCAAACCCTATGGTTAACATGCATATTCCTAGCATAATGGTATCAAGAAATAATATTTAGGTTAATTTAAGTTGAATCATTATTAATTCATTTGAAAAATAATGCCTTAAAATACTTTTTCATTTTTTGAAAACTAAAAATTATTACAAATATATGATGACAGGAAATTTGAAAATACACCCCTTTTCCCCAAAACGAAAATGTTCTCAAATTTAAAATTATGCTTCTATTAAATATACATTAAAGGCCTATCGACATAGAAAGAACTTAAACTTATCCATAGAATTCAATATTTAAACGAATTTTTAAGAATGACATACCTTATGTGTAAAAGGTGTTCAATTGTTTAATAAACACAAAGAAATCAATTTATTCTGAAGTTCTTTCTTTTAATGTAAGCCACATCGTGTGTCATATCAACACTTGATCTAGTCCTACAAACATGTTTCGTAGGCTGATTCGCTGAATAAAGGTAAGCCCTAGCCATTATTTTTTATAAACGGGATTTTCTTTCCTGGCCTCAATCGAATCGAAAGGCCTTCCTGGAAGTGGTAATTTTAACTTTGGGATCAGAAAAAGACCATTCATTCAGGTGCCATTCATCTTACTGATGAATATAATGCTTAAGTACCATATGGAGTGAAGTACAGTGCTTATATTCAGTAGTAACTCGGGAAATCATGTTTCCAGTGACTTGCGCTCCGATGCTCTTTTATGACAAAATTGAATTATTTCTAAATCAATAGCGTGGAGACACATTTTTTGCCAAAAATATCAGTCATAATAATGCACATGAAAAGAAGTGAAAATGATGCTCACCTCTTGACCCAGCTCTTAAAAACTCCTATGAAGATTTTTGGACACCGATTCATGATTTTGTCGATGCTTTTATTAGTTACATTAGTTTGGTCGATCAGAAAGACGCAAATCAACTACCACTTCTCGACTACCCTTAAATGTGATACGTATTCGTTTGGCATGCACAACTCACCATAGGTCTCCTATAACATTTTTAGCAATTCGGCACATGAAATTTTATTTAAAATATAAAATTTCAGACATTTTATTATTTTTGTTTTTTTGTTCGAATAACTTTTTTTCAATGTAAAATTCGTACAGTAATTAAAATATCAATAGATGCTGTCAGCACACTAAGTGAGAGATCACATTAAAATATAGTGGGAGGACTCAGTGCAGTGCTAACAACTTACGAAAAGAGTTGTAGAGGGATCTTTTCCGAGCGTATTTAAAAATTATAAATTTCTTAGATACTTTTTTTAAAAAAAATATGAAAGAGGAGTTTTGCCATATTACATTTTAATTAAATTTAAGAAAAGAGGCATTATTTTTCAAGTGATTTTTACATTTTACATCAGAACATTTTTAAAATTTTAAGATGCTTTTTAAAATAAATTCAAAATAAGAAAAATATAATTTTAAATACTTAAAATTTTTATGAAGTGTAATTTCTAAGTTCTTTTATTACAATAATAAAATGTTTACTTACTGCTGTCTGTAGCCTCTAAAATGTTAATAAAAATCGAATATTTTGAAATGTTTACAAATCAAATTCAAAATTATAGGTTATAAAAGTTATTAATGCATTATGTTGTTGGCAAATGGATTATATATACATATATTACATTGCTCTGAAATACAGTAATGATAAAAAGAAAGACTTCACGAAAAGAAATGAAAACATGAATAAATACTAAGCTTTATTGATCTTTTCTCAGTGTATCACAAGCATTACTTCTAATCATGACTGCCAAGATATTTTCGATATGCGAGTTTCAGTTATTTTTGCTTGTTGAGGTGATTTTTCGAATGTCAATGGATCAATCTTAGTGCCCAGAACAATATGATCATCTTCGCCTTGTTCAATCACTCATTGAATAAAAAACAAATTTTTTATTTCTAGACATTTCTTGGTAATTTTAATGTACATACTATTTATTTGTGAAATTTCTATTTAACTAAATACAAACTCATTTCCAGTTAATCAAGAATTTATGTTGTATGCTATTTATATTTATAATGTCTAATCCAGGTATAACAGCTGTTAGCGAATTTAATTTTGGTTTCACAACCTTAATTTTAATTTTCTGAAGTATGTATAAAATAGACGTAATTTTTCCAATCACGTTTCTAACGATACAGGAAAGGTGTTTAATCGTCCAACATTATTTTAATATTCTGTCTTACACTTCGGAGCACCAAGAAATGCCAATTACGATGATGATACGAAATTTAGACAATTAGAACTGTAAATAACAAGCATTGAAATGGTATCCTAAAATGGAAGAAGGGACTGCAGAAAATTCTAACGAAACAGATCTAATATCATCATTTTTTTTTCTTGTGCTGGCAACAACATGTATATGTAAAAAATCCTCACAGTATTAGGGAACTTCAGCATAATCGTCAGTTCGAAGTTAATGCTATACTATAAGACATGGTTTTTACACATTAATTTATGCAAACAGGGAAACGGTTTATACTTTGAACACATGAGCCAACGGCCATACCATGCTGAATATATCGGTTCTTGTTAGATCAGCGAAGTCAAGCATCATTAGGCTCGATCAGTACTTGGATGGTGACCACCTGGGAACACCGCGTGCCGTTGGCAAATTCACAAATTTGGAACCTGAATGGCCAAGTGTCTACCGCTCTGGCACTCGGTGTCACACGTTTCGGGTTCGAATCCCGGCGGTGCCATGGATGTTTGTAGTGGTTCGGAATCCACTTTAAGCCGTAGGTACCGGTCTCCTATGACTGTAAGAGCGTCATGGAGCCAAAGTCAGACTTCTACCTACGGGGTGCTCCATCACAACAGAAGCTGCTTCCTTCCCCATCAATCATGAGTACGTATGGGCTCGTGGGGTTTGGCCAGCCAAGTGGGATAAGAAAAAAAAAAAACAAACACATTTTACTTAATAACTGTGTTATTATCAAACATTCATTCTATCATGTTTATGATGTAATTATTTAATTAAGTATTTTCCTTCGTCTTTAAAGAAGAGTTTTATTAAATTCACAGGTGTAATGAATCTATTGTATATTGCATATTCATGGCAACAAAACGGGCGATATTTCTTATAAATTCATTGCTTATTATGTTTATGTCCAATTGTTTAAATAACATCTTCCCCTCCTCAGTTACGCTTGATATATATAAAATAATTTTGTATATACAAAAGTTATAAACATAGTGTTTAACAATACTAGATCTTTACGTGAATTTAATCTATTAAACTATTTTTTTTATACGCCCTAAAGTAAATAAAGCCAACTGAACTTCCTGTTAATATTAACGCTAGAGCTATGGAAAATTCTAACAAAAATATTATTATACTTATTATAAACCCTTTCATTCTTGAATTAACAAAAAAGATTATAATTTCTAAACATTTTATATTTGTGCCCTAAAACAAAGTATAGTTAGTAATGATTAGAATACTTTAAAAAAAAAAGCAATCTTTAAATATCCACAATGATTTTAAAAATATGAAAATAGATTTCTTACGTTTAATTACACCCTGTGCTATAAAGAAAAATGAAATTAATATTACATGAAGAAACGGAGATGTATATAACATGATTTTTAAGTAAAGATATTATATATTCAAAAATGCTTATAATTCTAGTTTTACTGTAAATCTCAAAAAATTAAAATAAAATTAAATAATAATTTTAAATTCATAGGAGTAAAAGGAAAATATATGATAATCAATATTTTTTAAATACATTTTTTTCTTTTAAATTAAATTTGCAATTTTATGAAAGACACTTATCAAGAATCTGAGTTTTTACAACAAGATAAAAATGTATGAGCATTACATTTAACTGAATATAACAACTTGATCCCAAACAATTATTCATTTAAATAACATGCAGTACACTTAAAATTCGTTTACAATTCAAACATTACATACAGACTTTTATTTTACATTTTAATTTTATTTTATATTTGATTTTAAAAATTCAATTCAAAATTTTTTCTCAATATTCCTGTTAGAAAAATTGTGAATCATTTATGTAGCAATATTAAAATATATTTTCGATAACATTTGCATTCAATTTTAAAATTATATTTAGTATAATGAAAGTTTATTTTATTGTAATTAATTAATGTTTAAATTTAAGACATTCCATTCAATTCATTAGTTTAATTTAATTTAATAGCTTCATATTTTGAATTTAATTTAATACTGACATGTAATGAATATTAACTTACCTGCATTTATAGCATCTAAAAATAAAATAAAATTATTTATCACATATAATAATTAAATATTCAATCAAATGAGAAACTAAAATAGGAATTTTATGAATAAAATTTGATGTAATTCAGAACTACTTGAATAACCGACAACATTTACATTCCAAAATTTGTTAGTTTCTTTGTGAACAAATGTTCAAATTAAATTTAAATGCAAGAAGAAATGTTTTCACAAAAATCTTTTCACATTTATGAAAGTTTTAGTCTTATAAATTTAGTTAAAATTTAAATATGTATACAAATTGATTTTCATAATTATTTTTATATTTCGGTAGTGTATTAACTTTTCATAAAAATATTATAATACATTTGGATTTAGTTAATTAAATTTTAATTTTTAAAAGCAGTTAGAAATTATTCAATTAAATACATACTCTTAACCTAATATTTTTAATTAATATAATTTTGTAGTATTCCTTATTGCTAATTCAAGCTTAATTCTTGAAAAAAAATTATTTCTTGGAAACAATGCATTTATTGGTCACTTATTTCTGTAAAAAAGGTTCATGAAGATTTTTCAGTAGTTTATTTACACATTTAAACAGCATTCATCTTTAATTAACCGTTATAGTTTAAAGTTTAACGCTTTGTGCTTAAGCTCTTAACATTATATAATTACCATATTTAAAAATATTCCCATTTAACAACTATACTTACAATTAATAACGTTTTTAACTGAAAGAAAAACAAAACAAATTACAAAATATACAGCAGTAGAAATCAATAATCTATTTTACAAATTTTTCTTTTATTACGACAACGTCTATTATGTTGACATTATGCATAATTGTATGTTTTCATATAACAAATATCTTTTTATTTGGAGAAAATAGGGAAAGGTGCATTATTTAGATAAAAAAAAAAAATATGTAACTTATTTATTAAATGCTATATTTACTTTTTACGAATCTTAAATTTCTTTCCTGAAATATATTATATTTAACTCAAGCTTTCTCTGGTGAAGTTAGCATTACTAGCAAAATAATCAAACTGACAACAACGTTAAGTCGAAGAATTATTATTAGATTTTGATGTTTTTTAATATGCAGAGAAAAAATTAAAAGGAGTTTTTTAAATTTTGAACATGTTAAATATTACACCAAAGAAAGATATTTGAATAAATTTTTTTAAATGTTCCACTGAATCTCCTCAACAACTTTACAGAAGTTTCACAGAACTCAGATTACAGAAATTTTCCCCAACTGAAATAATTAAAAGTGGTTTAAACGATCCCAAAATAGTGATTTCGATATGGATGGACTAAGACCTGGGAATACAAATTAATGGAACTTCAACCGGAAGATGGTTCTCTTTGTGGGTTTCCAAAAACAAGTGAAAATGCTCTTACTAAAGTTGCCTTCTTAAATGGTCCCATGTCTACGACTAGCTCTGATAAAGATAAAGATGAGGTTAACGCTAATAAGTTTGAAAAACATTTCAAAATTAATAGTTCTAAGAACTCTGAGATAGTTCTATTAAGGAAACCATCCAATATTTTCATTTAAATTATTAGGACGAAATTACTACTCCTAGAGATAGCATGAAATAGCTAACATCATCAAACACATTAAAATAAAAAAAGATCTAGTTTTTAGATGATATTACAAATAAGATGGTAAAACACTTCTCTCTGATGACTATTAATCTTTTTTACAACCTCATCAATAAAATTTTAGAACTTAAATATTTTCTACTAGCCTACTGGCAGATTTCAAGACAGTAGATGGCCCATTATGGGGATGTTGCGCCAATAAAGAAGAGGAATGATTCGTGGAAGAACAATTCTGTAGTCTTCTTCTAATATTTGTTTTAAAAGAGATTTCTATTTAAAAATAGAATTGAAAACTGTCTCTGATTTACTCTGAAGGATTTCAATTTATTTTACATTATCGTTACACAGTTGAACTACAACAATATGATCCACTTAAACTGCAAAAGCCTTGAAAAGAGCCAACATAAGAGAAATATTTTTCTAGCAAAATTAACTAACGTCAAAATTGGAACCTGCATTCTTTTAAATTCATATAGATTCCAGTAGATAAATCGTTATAATATCATTTTCCAATTAACTCAAACGCATGAATACAAAGATGGTGAGCATTTTCTTCTCGTGAGCTTATGAGATGTTTTCGCGCATTTGTCAATGCTTCTTTCCTGGACAAGTGTCACAGTTCTAATAAATTATCTTTCAAAACACTGATTTCTTTTAAGAGTATTCATGAAGGAATAACATTTTCAAAGTTTCCAAAGCAATTAAGAATATCTTTAATTACCTTGTGTTCTGAAATAGCTAAATTAGATAATGCGAAGAGCAATAAACATATAGTGCTGATGAGAAATTTCTATAATTTTGGCTTATACACAGTTGAATGCTCTAGATATATCAGCAGTCAAAATTTTTAAATTTCAAAATTTGAAACATCACATTTTGCGGGCAACTTTTTATTTCCTAAGCCGTGAACATAAATGAAGGAAAAGAATCAATACAAAATTTTCTAAAACAAAAATGAACGATCATTACCATTTGGATCCTTTATATTCACTGGCAAAAATAGAAAAAAATTAAATAAGACATATAATAAAAGAGTATAATGTTACTGAGTTTTAAAAGATATACATCATTAATAAAATAATTTCCATATTTAATGAACAATATTTTTATTATAATATGAATTCAACTTAAAATTTATAACGATGATATTTTATTTTCACTCCTAATTAATTTTTGAATTTTTCACAAAAAATTATTATATCTATAATGCATTAATAATAAAAGTTTTAAATTTTGGCTTGTTTTTGAAAGCAAAATATTTTTATAAATAAAAGATAAAAATAATTTTAGAATTATATAATATGTACTTTCATATAATAAGTACTGTTATTATAATAAAAAATAACTAAAATTCTAATAAATATATAAAACCTATGAGAAAAAATTCATTCTCAGATGTTTATAAATTTCATAAAACTTCACTGTTTCTAAAAATAATATTAAATGCTCAAGTAGGTTTCAATTTTTTAAAAATAGCACTTTTTTTTTTTTATACTATAATTCATTCAAATTCAGTATAGTTATTTAATAATAAGTAAGAAATAATGTAACTCACAATCGATTTTGCTACCCACTGTAAAATTTGAAAAATAATTTATTTTTTTCCAATCAGAAAGTTCAATAAAATATATAACTATGTTACAAAAAAATTCTTGTGTACTAGAAATTAAAAACCCAAAATCATTAATTCACATTTTAAAGAAATATCGGATTAAGTAAATGTTAATAGGTGAATTTATTTTCTCAAATTGCTATTTATTAATGCTTTTTCCTGGATGGTAATATTTTAAAGCATGAAACTAAATGTTTCAATTCATTAAATCGCAATATGATTTTAAGACGGAAATATTTATTGTGAAATAAAAAAAAATACTGTAAGAGTGTATTACTACATTTTATTTCATAACATTTATCATCAATAGCAAAATAATTTTTATTTGAATTGTCATGTCAGAAATCTATGAAGTATAGTAATTTTTTTTCACAAATGATTTAAAATATAATTATATTATTATGGATACATGTTTATTTACATTTATTTTACACTAAAAATAACCATTAGCACTGCACTTATAGTAGTTAAAAGTGAAATATTAAAAAGTGATAAATTAATTATTAAAAATTATATAAATTAATTAGTGAAATTGAAAAAAAAAAATAGTAGTAGTAGTAATAGTTTTATAAGTAATAATTTAAATTAATAGTATTTAAAAATAAAATAATTTTATAATTTCCATTCATCATATTTATTAATAGTAGTAATAAAAAATAGTTATTAGTTAGTTAGAAAAAGAATAAGTAATAAATTCTTAGTAATTCCATACTTTCATTTATCAAGCTACTTTATAATAATTCAAGTAGCTTAATGCAATGTTACAGTAATAAAATAATCCAAAAATATGAGGTAATTAGTTGTACTTACGTCCTCGAACGAAATCTAAAAATATATTTTGTAGTGAGGTATATTTTTATTTAATTAATTTAAAAATACATATCCCTTTGAATATATTATTATAATAGCCCAACTTTTTATGAGAACATGTCTGGTAGTTTTTTACATGATCATTTAGTTTTAAAAAAAAAAAAAATAATAATAATAATAATATATTAATGCTAGAAATAGTAAAGGCTTTACATTACAAAATTAAACAGGAAAATAATTTGTTCCACGTAATAAGAACTTTTATTTTTTGTAAAACAATTACTTGGTTTGTGCTTTGAATTTTTAACTTACCATTGTACAAACAAGTAGCAAATATCAATATATGTATTAAGTATACGAGTAAAAATATGCATAATAAGTTACAAAGAATCATTTCAAGAAAATGTGAGACATTATATAATTAAAATTTACATTGCAAACAAAATTATACAAAGAAAAATTAGAAAATGTTTGTAATAAACTCATTGGTTATATAAGACTTCTTAATATTGGATCCAGGATTAAATAATAATTTCTTCCTGACAAGAATATATTAGAAATTTAATTTATATTATTATGAAGGAAATGGAAAGTTTCGAGTTGCTTTTTTGTGATTTTATCTGTATTCATTATCATGAAATAGCTAACTGATATACTCATACTAATAATCATTAGCTAACTAATATACTTTAAGAAATCTGAACAAACATTTTTCTGTCGAATTTTTGTTTAGTTAATTTATTAAGCATTTTTCTGTTCAATTTTTATAGAACTTATGAATTCTACAAATTTTGATGTTGTAGTAATTTGTTTGTTCCTATAATTTAATTATAGAAAAATGTCAATAATAAAATTAAAATGAGAAAGTAAAAAAAAGATAAGATAAAAAAGAAATTAATAAAAAATTTATTTTTAGAAAATACCGCATGCCCTTCTCTTTACTTTATAGAGGAACTAATTCTATAAAAATTTTAGAAATATATGTTTAATTAAAAAAAATTACTTAGATATAAAACAGTAAAATTTACTTACTATCAAACGCTCCTTGAACTTAATATAAAACATAAAAACAAATAATTATTTCTGTCTCCTTTTATTTGATAAATAGTTGAAATAACATTAAAAGTTAACTAATTTCTAACTAATTAATTCTAATTTCGGTTTTGATATTTATTTGAAAGAAAACATAAACATAACTGCATGAAAAATAATTCAAATAATTAGCATTATTTATAAAAATTTAAAACTTTTTTAATTCAAAAACTTTTAATCATATGTAGGATGTTTTATTTTGTATGAATTTGAAAATACCAATAATACTTCAAAAGGCATAACCGCATTTTATTTTAGTAAAATTAATTTTTTTGAAGTAGATACTTCAAAGATTCTATATTACATTAGAATAGTAATAAATGTTTTAGATGAAACATGTAACTCACATTCTGCATTTTTATGGAGACAATTGGGCAATAATGCATTGTACCTTATTCCGGGTTTTGAATCTGGATTATCTTAAATACCAGAGTGAGCAGAGATAGTGAATCTTTTTTCATCTTATTCTAAAAGATGTTATTAATTTTTAATTTATTTCCGTCGACTACATAATTATATTTATTTCCATGCTTAATCAGCAGTAATAAATGCATAATTTAAATATTATTTTTTGCCATGAAGTTAACAGCACAGTAAAAATTTGCTCTAAAATGTAAAAATGTAATGTCTTCTATGTAAAAATATCCACCTCTTCTAAAGATATATTGATGCATAACAAATATTGAAAGACAATCTGTTAATTTTAATTGAATTTGCAAATTGCCCAATTTTATGGAATCTTAACTTACCGGTATTGATATATACGATGCAAAGTTAAATTTCTGATATGCTATCGTTGGGTTTCTAAAGAATTGATTTCAATTCACTTCATTCTTATTTTAGAAATAACTCTTTTTTTTTGTATATACTATACTATGCTTTTAAGATAATTTTGTAAATCTCGTAAAATTCATATATTTTTAAATTGTCATCTGTTATGTTAAAAGGATATTGCAAGAAATGCATTGAAGAATCTCTGTGTCTGAGAAAAATTGCTAAATATATATATATATATAAATTAGTAGATATATACATATAACATATACATAAACTTTCTTCAAACAATTATGCGATTATAAGATATTTTAACAAGCAGAACTTGATTTCAGAGGTTTTCATTTTCATTTCTAACCATAAAAATAAGCTAAAAATTAATGCATGTCAATAAACCTTTTCAAAATAACACTGAAGTCAAATAAAAAATTTTACTTAAATTAAAAAAAAAAAATTCTCCTTACTTTCTGCTCCAAAATCTGTAAAGAAATAGTGGTTTTTACATGAAAATGTTGTGTGTTTCAGAGAATCTTTAATTCACAACTTTTTGTCAAAATTCAACTAATCAAAAATTCAATATATATATAAATGGTAGATATATTTGCCTACATATTTATGAAAATAGAATTAAAATATTAAAATTATGTATATGGACGTGCATGTGCATGTATGTGTGCATGTTTGGGCGTGTATGTATGCGTGAATGTGTTTGTGTAGCAAACCCCTAAGTGCAGCAGAGTGTAATAAAAAAATTCTTTTAATTAACTTTACATTTTGATAAATTTTATCCTGTACTACAAGAAAAAAAACTTCAACAAAAACTTCGCCTCAAAAATATATAAAAAACCCAAAATAGAATTTTAAAATAAATGTTGGAAAAATTAAGAAATTTAATCAAAAATATTATCAAATATTAATTAATAATAATTATTATTATTAAATATTTAAATTATTTTTTAAATAATAAATTATTGCAAATATATACAGCAATATATATTTATTCTTGTTACTTTAGAGAAACTCTATTCAGTGTCACAAACACGCACACAAAGAACAATTAAAATACTTACCATTTAAAGCACCTAAAATAACCAAAAATATAATCAAATATAGAATTCATTGTAAAGACAAATGAAATGCTATTACTTCATTTTTTTTAAATTATTTGAATTATTATAAGGTGTAAAAAATTATTTAATATGAAAAAAATTTAAACATTAATTTTTATAGAATATATTTTTTTACAGGTAATAGAATAATTAACATGGCTATTATTGCATCTTTTCCATTAGAAAACCACAAATTCGCCTAAAAGAGAAATCTCAAAATGCTTATTATCAAACGCATGAGCGTTTTGCATAATTTCCTCTAATTATTCAACAATATTAACATCCTCAGGAACAAGAATAATGCCAAATATTATGTAAACAATACTTGTCATTTTTATACGTTGCAATAATTGCAGAAGTACAAATGTTTCATATATATATTTAAAAAGTGATTCCCAAGTAATTATTTTGACTGAAATTATTATTTTTTTTATTTATTCTACTGACTTGATATAAATTAAAAAGCTATCGGTTTATTTTTGTTATAAATCATAATTATTGCATTTAAAAGATTTTTTCAATGCATTTAAAATTTCTTTAATTGTTTGTAATTAATTATTTTATGGGACTTTTTTTCACACTTAGCTGTTTTTAACTGGCCCTCTTTTTCACTCTGAAACCATGGTTTTTGTTTTAAAATTAAGGATATTTTCCTCAAATTTGTAGCATGTGAATATTAATTAATAAAAATATTTCTGTTTAAGACGTATAAGAATATTAAAATGTGTAAAAGTTCATAAAATATAGATTCATAAAATTTGAATCATGATAACGAATTAAATTCTTCAATCAAAACAATCATTTATAAATCCCCTTCAAAGTAGTTAAAAACATTTTATAATGAACAATTTTTAATTGTTTTATTGATAGTTTAGTCTCTTTCTGTGTTATTCTTTTAGATAAATTTCTTATTTTATTTAATACCTAGAATACAAATAAACGATTGAATTTATTACCCATAAAATATATGTGTACTATATTGGAGAGATTGAGTCAACAATGTCCTAGATGACTTTCAACATTTCCTATTAGTTATATTTTTAAATTACTTTTTTAATTTTTTTTTATTTAATGTTTTCTTTTTGAGATATTAAACGATAACTGATGAACATAATTTGTTGTCTGAATATAATTTATTGATACTTTTTGTGCTTTGTTTATTTAAGATTGTTGTTATATGTTTTTGTTTGTACATTAAATTCTAAATTTAATGGGTAACCTGTATATTGCTCCATCAGATTGCAATTTTTTTCTCTCAGTAGAAAATAGTCTACAGAGAGAAAGGTCTTTTTAGTCTTTAACATTTTATTAGAAAAATAAACTCAATTTCATAGCACAGTATTGCATTGTTACTCGTAAATTCAACACTAAAATTAAATAAGAAACTACAGTATTTTATTATAGTGTAGTGATCCTTACTTTATTAGTTTTTAGTCAGTAAAAATGGAAACAGTTCAGTTACCCTAATATTTGTTCTCGTAAAATATATTTACTAACTTTGAAAATTAATTTCTTTATTACTCACGTTACAAAAGAAAACTATTTTCTTTCAGATATTTTTATTATTATTGTTGTTATTATTATTTTGCTTCCAGATTTGTAAGTGCTTTTAAAATTTTATATATTTGAACGGTTATAAATTGATGGCTGGAAAATCAAAGTAAATTTGTCAAGGTTACTAGGAATGAAGTAGTTAATGCACAATAATTATTAATAGAATTCTAAATTTATCACCAGACCCTTTTTAAATTTTCCTCCAAAGAATCTACAAAATTACTACCGAATTTAAAACTACGGTCTAAAATCGAAGGCACAAAAAATTTTCTTTCAATGTTTTATGTTTGTCCATTGATTATGCAATGGGAAAATATATACGATAATTGTTTGTAAACATGAATGAAAATTGCAAAATTTCCTCCTTCTTTTGTTTGAGATTCAGAACCTTGAAATAGATCTCATATTTTCAAAAAAAGTCTTACCCACAATAAATTTTTCTTTGCCATGAGCTTTTACTTTTTTTTTTTAATTCTTTGAATAATGAAACGGTTGTTCCTCAGTCACTGAACCAGTGAATCAATATATTTTTAATGTAACTGGCTGAATCTACCATGTGTAATCTCTGAGTGTTTCTACAATTCATAACTCAAATCAATGCATCTAGGAAACTTTAACAAGAATTCTTGATCCTTTTTCATGTTTGAAAAAAATTGCTTCAGCCTATTCATAATTTTTTTTTTTTTTTTTTTTGTTAAACTAAATGCTGAAAATCTTTGACCGCTTATTCGGTAGTATCTTTCTTTGCCAGAAACACATTCAATTAATAAATTTTTTTTTCAAATTAAAGCACATTTATATAAATTTATATAAGACATTACACAATTATTTTGTTGCATCATCAAATCAATACATATAATAAAATAAAGCAATAGTCAACAAAAACATATGAAATTAATACATTTAAAATCCTGTAAAGCTTTAAGGTGAGGAATGATACCCCTTGTCAGAAGGATGTAAACAAAATTGACAATTATAAGATATTTAAAAATATTTTGCGTTTTATCTTTACATCATATCTATAATAGTAAAGCATGTGTATATTGAAGTATAATGTTACGAAAGCAATTAAAACTTGCGTGAAATTTCTTCCATTGAATTTGCATTTGAAATAAATATTTTCTGTTGAAGATATTTATAAAATTCATAAACTGTAAATAGTTCATGTTATTTGTGTCGTTTTTTAATAGCAAAATGAAAATTGTATTCCTTTCTAAATTGGCTATAATTAAAATATCAAATAGAATTTCAATATTACCTTTTTTATCTGTTTCATATATTATATTTAAATATAAAAAAATCACTACTTTTGCCTTCACAGTAGCGGTTTAAAACCCAGAGATTTGATTGCTACTTTTTTTTTTAATAACTTAATTATTGTTATTATGATCTTTATAGAGGAAAGTTATTGTCAATATGCATTCAATAACTGTGAAACTCACAATACTTTTGTTTAGTGTTTTAAAAGAGCATTAAATGTAGCTTAAAATTTAAACTATTATATCATATAGTATTTGTTTAAATTTTCAAAAACCTATAAATAAAACTAATGACATAATATATATATATATATATACATTTCAAATTGTTTTTTTAAATGTTAATTAAATAAATGAATTAATGTCTTTTTTTATCGGTTTAGTATCCTTCAAAGGAAATAGTTCCGCAATTGTATGAATAACTTTTTAAAATAAATAAACAAATTTTCTTTCACTCAATATAATTAATTTTTAAAGTAAATTTTGAATTTCATATTGTTACTAAATTCAATGCAATTTATCACTACATGTATATCATTCAGCATTATTTTTTAAAAATAAGATTTTAAAAATAAATTTATGTAAATCTTTAAACAAAACCAAAACAAAAATATTTCAATTATAAAAATAATAAATTTTTACTTACCAAATAAACCGCATTCAGCTATAAAAAAAAATTATTTTTTTTTTGTAATTTCAGCAATAAATCTTTTAAAAATATATGCTCCCAACTTTTTAATTTCGTTAATATTTCAAATGTATTTTTTTTTCTTAAATTTTAATGAGAATTTCAATATTTATGTAAGATTTTAAATATTTTTATAATATTACTTTATTTAAAAAAAGAAAATTATAATTATAATAACAACAACTTTTATAATTTTTTTTAAATTATAAAAGTTGAGGCATATTTTCAAGGGAAATAGTTTTCTGTTGAAAAACAACTCTGTTCATTACAAGTATTTGTATAATAAGGTTATAAATTAATAACGTTTCATTAAAAAAAAAAACACTTCATACTTATAATGTTACTAACATGAGGTATAAATAAAAATGAGACATTAAAAATTAACAGGCAGTAATTTTTTTCATCAGAGTTGTAAGGCACCCGAGGAAAAGTGAATTTTAATGTTGTAGAAGTATTAATGGCTGTTTTTGTTATTAACAATTCCACAATACTTAATTCAAGGTATAACAAAATCCTTTTAGAAGCTCCAAAACTATTTTGCATAACTAAATCCTTTAGTATCTACAAAACAGTTTTGCATACACGAACAGGGTCTATTATTAAGATTAACTTTTGCATTGGGAAAAAAACTGGAATTATAAATTTGAATATTTATATTACTTACGTTTCCAACAATAAATTTGGAAATTTTCTATCTCATGTATTATATAAATTACGTTTTTAAAACTATTTCAAAATGTGTATACAACCTTAAGTTAGCTCCATACTGATACAAAAATGTGTTGGGTTCCAATTTAATTTTTTTCTTTTATACATTAGTCTCGTTATATTGTGAAATGTCTCATTGTTTCTAATCAAGTAAGAGAATATTTTTTCATTCGATTAATTAAAAAGGTTAAAATATTTTTCTTTTTTCAATTTTCAGAAGGATCTTGATTGCTATGAAGGATCGTTTAAACCATGATGGATTTTCCATTTTTCCAGATTTTTCCATTTGGATTGATGGATTATAACTTTTTCGGGAATTTTTCTTTGCACCAGATAAAACAATATTAATTTTTTTTAAAAATTATCTCAGATTTAAGAAATTTTTTAGATAGCATAAATGTATTTTTTTAAATTAGTACTTTAAAAATTCTTCATTTTTTTAAAACAACATAATTGAAAACAAAGAAAAAAATCTCCAATTAATTTGTGGAGTAGCTTTATACTTATTAAAGCAAATAACATAATGTAAATTAACAAAACACTTTTATACTCCAAAATATATAACATGATTGCTTTCAATTTTTTAAACATATGATAGAAAAATAAGTTCTAAAACCCTGTTATGCAAATATGACAAAATAAACTCATTAACTAACCTTTTCCTGTATATAAGGCAATTACTACTACGATTGATAAAACGAATTTGAGTGCCATTTTACTCAGAAGCAAGAAAGTCTCTGAAAAATTAGAACCTAAATCCAATTATATCAACACTCATAAAAAAAGCTGCAGCTGAAAATTCGTTTCATTATATTTGAAAGTTCCTATTTGTAGATTAACTTTATTTACTAGAAGCTGTTTTCTTGGTATTAAGAATTATAAACTCTATTAACCTTTTATTACATCATTTAAGTCAAGTGCTATTTTTTACTATGTTTTTAAGCTAAACTTATGTAACAATCGTATTATATGGAAGTTTAAAGGATACATTTGACCAATCGTCGAGTCCTATTTAAAAGCATTGAATGTAATTAAAATAGAATGGGAAAATTTGTTTGTTTAGAATACATTACATACTGATTATAATAATAAAATACGATAATTTAAAGCTTTAGGTCTACCTCAGATATTGCTTATAATTTATCTTGAAACTCACATACACACACACATATATATATATATATTAGCAGGTATGACGGGGTGATAACCAATTCAGTAAATTTATGTATTAATATTTTGGTAAATTTAAATATCAGCAAAGAATAAAAAATTAATTCAGTGAAAATTTGAAATTTTCATGATAACCTACTGTTACATCTCGGCCTATACTAGACCTATAAAGCCTTCAAGAAGAGGGCCACTTTCAGGTTCAAAAGGAATACTTAAATTTTTATTTACAAGCGTTATACATACATATATATATATATAAAAACTCTATTAACGAAAAAATGAAAAAGATAAGTTGATTCACAAGAGCAATTCACTCCATGGACAGAGATTTTCAGAGATCTCGGGTCTACAAGTAGTCGGGTCTCGAGTCTACGAATCTATGCAACTGGTTTACAGAACAGTCTTTAAATATTACAAGGCGGGAAGTACAAAACTACTAGAGGATCACTTTGCAAACAGGCGGAATCAGTTTTGTTCTATCACTTTAAAAAACAGGAAAACAACACTTCTTGTCAACTCGTCACAAAAACTCTCTTTTCTTATCCAAAATCCTCTCTTTAAGAAAATCCGTCAGTTTCCTTCACTTTTCATTGGAGTCGACACTTTTTCAGACCATGGTCTATCATTAATACCATTGAATAACTCATGGTATAGTTCCTATTCAATCTATAATTGTTTCAACCTATGAAGGTCACATAGACATTAGCTAATTTCCTGAATCTCATTATACATGATACCGAATATCTGCTATCAGATTTGAGTAACAAGTTGTTCTTATTAGATGAAAAACCTAATTGCATGTAACATAAGTATCCACGATACTGCTTTTCATCTATTGTCAGGTTTGATCGATAGGCAGATATTTTGCACTTGTTAAAGAGTATACATTCCTTTCCCTGGGAACAGAAATGCTACAACTCTTCCCGTGGAAAAACTGCTACAATGCTCAATATAAACAATATTAAATTCAAGATTCATATTTTGAGATTATAGAAAGCCTAATATGATATTTTATTAAATTATAAGTTGATTAGGTTCGAATTGTGAATTTTTTTAATGAAATACCAAAATGAAAATATAATATACCTCATAAAGAATTTAAGTAAAAATCGTAAGATAGAAGGAAAACCCAAATACGAATATAAAAATGAATAATACTTCTTTAAAAAGCGAAATTATTAAAGTCCTTTATTGTTCTTAGTTATTATACATTAATCAGTAACACAAAAAATTAATATCAAAAGATTAAATAAAAAAATACAAAAGATTAAATACACTAAATGTAATTCAAAATATTAACAGCATTAAATGTAATTTAATCTAAAATAAAATAACAGTAAAAACTTTATTACAAAAGCAATTCAAATTACAAAAAAAAAATATATATGAATTTTTTCATTTATTTAGTTTTTGTCTGATTACATTGTATCAAAGATTGGCAACAGGAACAACAAGTGATTATTTAAATTATTCCTATATGTCAAAGTAAAAAATGTGAATCTCTCTTTTATAAAGCAAGAGATTTGTAATATCTGTGTGTGTCAGTATGTGTATGTTATCTTATAACTTTTAAAAATGGGAAGACTAAAATATATATATTATTCTGAATTCATTTTTTTCAGGAGCACCCAAACTATTACAAAAGAATTTTAATTATTTTAAAGATTATGATCAAAAGCTGTAATAATTTGTAAATATTTGTGCAGAAAGAATTATTCAATTTTTTACATTTTTTTTTTAGGAATTTTCAATATGAACTCTCAAAACTACTTTTATTTTTATTATATTATTTTGATTCATTTTTGCAAATATTGAAATAGAACTAAAAAAACTGAAGTGTTATAAGTCGTAGCGTCAAGAATAGGCAAAATGTTTCTAATATTTACAATTTAAAGAGGCAGAGAATGTAAAAAAGGAAGAAGATTTTTTTTTTTTTTTTTTTTTTTTTTTTTTTTTTTTAAAAATATAACTTTATTTATATTTTAATTAAGAAAGTTGTATCTTTTATAATAAATTTTTGCTTTTGAATGTTTTTAACTTAATAATCGTCTTTTTTCCCATGTAGTTCTTAATGTTCACTGAAAATGAATAGATTTTTGAAATAAAAAAAATAATATTCAGATAATTTAAAAAGTTACGGTCATTTTTCTCAGATTGTGTTATAGATTTATTTCAGATGTATCAGGCATGTTCATTGATATGTAACCCAAAATATTTGAATTGTTTTTTTTTTTTAAATAAGAAGTTTAAATTCGATTTGCAGTGAGATTAAAATTAAAACTTCTAGTTCATTTTATTGCCTTTATTTATTTTTAATTTTAAATAATAGGCAACTATATGAGTGAATTAAACTTGTTTTAATTTGTTAATAGAATTTTTTTTAAACTGGTAAATGTTTGAAGTTTTTATGCTTTTATAAAAAGTAAATATAAAAAAAGTAAATTTTTAAGTATTTATTTTTTGATTGACAAAATTGACAAAGATGATTGTTCAATTGACAGAGATGATTGGTTCTATATATTTATTTCTGTAATATTAAGAAATGCATAAAAAAATTGTGCAAAAACGTTTTTTTCGAGACTGTTTCCTTTTAATTAATTTTAAGAAATTTTCGTTTTAATTTAAATTTAAATTCCTTGCTTAAAGCAAAAAAATCAATAAACTAAAGTGTCATTTAGTACAGAATTACATTAAACTTTTTATTGTCTCGAATCATGGAATTTTTTAAGTGTAATTTTATTATTGGAATATTTTCTGAATTCCTTTGCACTTTTTCCATAATTTTATGAAAAGAAATTTACAGAACTATAAAATATATAAGTTGTATGAATAAGTTGTATTATAAGCTGGGCAACAATAGAGGTTTCTATGTTTATTATTTTAAAATAGACAAATTTCTGAAACTGTTTATTTTGTATAAATAATTTTTTTAAAAATCCAGATTATTTTTTTAGTTTTAGATTAAATAACATTGCTTGACTTTAATTAAATTTTTAGCAGGTTTTTTTTTTTATTGAAATTTCTGGAATGGTCAATATTTATATATATATATAGCTTCTCATAATTTTCTTCTTTTTATGAAACAAATAAATTTCAGAAATAATTTTAAAATAACAGTTCAACAAATAAATTTTCTGGAAAACAAATTTATATTTTATTAAAGTTGATAAAATAATTATTCCTAGCAAATTAATCAATATGTTTTTCATGTTAATTTGGATTAAATAGAAACTAGTTTAATTAATTTAAACTGCCACAGAAACAAGTGAAATAATTTAGTTTTGCTTATTAAGAAGTAAAATATTTTTAAATAATTTTTTGGTATTCGCATTAGATGTAGAAAGTATATTTCTACATTCCTTGAAAATAATAGAAAAGAGATAAATTTAATCTGTTTGTACGATATACAGTTTACACATAAAATTTAGAATTAAATGTAAGAACAAAACGCTCAACTGCAATTTTAAAAATTGAAAAAAAAAAGATCAATTAATCATGTTCAGACCATAAATTATGTTCATTAGTTATCGTTCAAAACTGAAGAAAGAAAACAGATTAAAAAATAAAATAAAAACTATAAAATTAAAATCATTTTATGAAAAGCACGTGAAAGAAATTTAATAAAAAATAATATTTAATTAAAATTAAATTAAATTAAACTTAATAAAAAAATATTACAACATTTAACATTAAATAAAAATTAAATTACACCGTTCAGTTATGCAAAATAATGTTTGTCATCAAAAAGTGCAATTCCTTTTGTTTTATAATGATTCCAATTTATACTATTCTTTCAAGTGGTTACCTAGCCCATGTTTTATTTTAACAGAAGATATTTTTATGAATATTTAGAAGGGATAAATTAAAACAAGTGCATTAATACGAGTTCTAATTTCAATTACTCAGTTAAATGTTTGAGAAAATGTTAATTAAGATATATAAAAATGAAAAAAGTTCATAATTGAATAAAAATGAATAAGATGGAAATCACAACAATGTAGAAAAATAATCAGCATTTGTAAAAAATTAACTTACGTTTTTAATTTGTTATTATTTTAAATACAATTACTACAAAAATAATTTCTATCATTGGAGAATATTTATAATTCTACGTAATAAAATGAAAACGACTTTCAAAAAAAAAATATTTATTTATTTTTCAAAAGAATTTATTTAAAACTTGTCACAATTGAGTTCTGTTTCTTGAATAAAAAAAAGTTCAAAAGTTCTTGAGTTCAAAAAGTAACCCGGTTCTTGCATTGTTCACCTAAAAGAGTAGCAAAATTATCAATGAAACGCATTATTAATATGAGAATATACTTTGATTTTCAAATAAAGACATATGTACAAATATAATAACTAAAAGTGTGATAGATTTTTATATAGAAATAAAAATGAATGATTCAAATATCTATAGTAAAAAATAAAATTTTTCGCGATTTGATTTTACGAATGTTTTCCTAGCTATGATTTATCTACCTAGAGCTTGAAAGTTATGATAACTTTACTATGATTAAAGAATATTGTTTGACACCACAAAAATGTTTTTCGATAAAAATTCAAAACATTTTCTTTCCAACATCGAAGAAATAAATTTTTTTTTTTTCATACAAAATTACAAAAGGTATTACATAAAAACATATAAATATATACCATAATATACATATATACCATAAAACGCTCAAAATATAATAAATTATAATATATATATAGATATAGATATAGATATATCAGGCAGAAGAATTTATAATATTTCGTTGTCATTTCAGAGAAGTTCAAGAAACAAAGATCTGATTCCATTGGTGTGTTTTTTTTATTTTGTTACCAAGAAGGAAAAAAAATAATAATGAAAATTGCTATCTTGGTATAGTCAGCAACAAAGATCAAAGCTAAAATTATTTTTGGCATGGGAATGTGAAATATTTAATAGAAATTTTATATTGCAGAAATTTTATATTGCATTAAGATATCAAACTTCAACTTGTAGTATTTATCCAGAACACCACTTTTTTTATTAAATATCTCTTGATTTTTTAGTGGCAAATGTCTCATGTCAAAGTGCACAGGATTCTGAAAAAGTTCATTAAATTTGCAAGTTAAAATTTTTTTTCTAAACTAACAACTTACTTTCAAAGCATGCTCCTTGTAAATTCATCAAACTATATTTCAAAAAAATGACAAAAAAAAAAAATTATTTTCAAAATAGAACTCAGATCATTAACTAATAAATTAAAATTATGTTAATTAAAAGCTATAATATTTACCAATGCCAGCGATAGCTAAAAAGATATATATTTATATATTAGAAAAATAGTTAACTTATTTCTTTTGTTTACATTTTTTACAAATTAAAATTTTATGTTTTCCCTCCTAGATCGAAGCATATTTTATAAAATACTTTATACTTTATTGGGCTAAAATGCATTCTTATTTTTCTTAACTTATTCCTAGAATTAATTTATAAATATAATGATATTCTGAAATGAAAACAACGTTAATAAAAAGATTCTTCGATTTGTATTAACTTAATTATGTAATTTTTTTTCCCTAAGGATTGAATGATTTTCTTTTAATATAAAAAAAAAAATTTTTTTTTTTCAATAACAAAAAGTAAATTGAGGACATTTTACATAATGCATTACTTAATATTATATACATATATATATATATATATTTATATACAACAATACAACAATATATATACACATATATACATATATATATATATATATATGTGTATATATATATATATTACAATTATGGATAAATAATGAAAAATACAAGGGTCCAAGAACAGAACCGCCTCATCCTAACATTCGATAATTTTATTTATCTAGAAAAGAAAATTATTATTGTATGCCCTGATTTTTATAAGTATTGCACAAAATAATATTTAATAATAATAATAATAATATTTTTATAAGTTTTGTACTTGTTTTTATAAAATATGTGAAAATGTTTGCTTACCGTTTGCGATATCAGAAACTAAAAAAATTATTAAAAATAAAAAATCATCAATATTGCTTCAGATTTATGTAAGTAATTATTATGATCACGAATAATTCAAAAAAAAAAGGAAAAAAGGTCAGAAAATAGTTTCAAAAATAGCATGAATGAAAATTACATTTTTTTCATTATAAAAATTTAAAATTACATACCATATTTGACATATTGCTATATATTCATTTTTTGAAAAACTCATTTTGTGTTTATGAAATTTATTTTTTAATGCCAATAAAACTAAAACAATTCATAGATAACTAATTTAAAAGTTATATTTCATAAAAAAATTACAAATGAATACTTTTTATTCAGAAAATTAATCAGAAAAATATTACAACTGCAAATACTTTTCAAGTTAATTAATAAAAATGTGACCTAAGTTATTCGCTTCCTTGTAAGTTTAGAAATGAATAAAATCAAAATCTAATCTATATTAATTTAATATATTGATGAAAAACACAATTTCAAAATCATGGCAATTCTTTTAAAACAGATTTGATGTATCCAATATTGATAACTTTAGTGTTAAATATGATATTAACATTTATTTAAACATTAACTACTAGTTTCAAAAATGAAACCATATTTTTCGGATTATTAATAGTTTAACAAATTTGTTTCTTCCTCTAAATTTAATAATTATCGATGTATATTTATATAACTAGTATATTTTCTATTTACTGATGAATCCTAATTCTCCTTAAATGTTGATTCTTGTCCTTCATTCATGTGAAGAGAGACAGGGGAAAACTACCTGTCTTCCAATCCGAAAGAAAGACTACAATATCAATGAAGGTTTGATAGACAAGACAGGTATAAAGTTGGATGGGAGCAAAAATACCTTTTATGTTTTTGTCAAGAATCATGTAACTGCAATGAAATAAATGGATGAGAGATCTTTGACCCAATATTTCACTTCCCAAGAATTCAATTGGATCTAATTTCATTTTATCGGATAATAACAAACTTTCTGAAGGACTCATCTGACGGACGAATTTATAGAAAATGGGGATATTTGTTGTAACTATTCGCTTACCATATTTCTGGAATTTAACTCTGTAGAGAAAGTGTAGAACATTCTAAATTGGGTACTTGCAATTTTTCCACCTTCCAGATAGAATCTCCATTTCTGCTGTGAATTCATGTTATGAAAGCCGTATAATAGTATGTGAGGACTATATATCCTATTAGACATATTTTTTCGGTAGTTTTTTGCTCTTTTCAGACATTCAGGCTCTAACGTACCATCGTTCGTATCTCGTACGTACCATCATATACCATGCTGTTGCCTGCCTTTTTTTATTACATCATATGTACATAAACTGATTTTATTAAAATCTTTTGAATAGTTCTGTGGATATTCGACCAAGAGGGAAAATTCTCTTTTGAACATCAGAATATAAATGTAATAAAATTTATAATACACTCATGTCCATAAATTAAGATAATTCAGAATCTCACAGAAATTGAACTCTAAAATAAAAATTTCACCTGTAGAATTATCACACACATCTTGAAGAAGAATATGCAAATTACAGGAAACCACCATATGGCACGGATAGTACGTCACAATGACGAGAGTGTAAGAGAGGGGTATATAAGGAATGGTGACGAAGAAGTAAAATTGTTCACAAGCGCTTTAAAAGCCTTTCAGTGCAATAATCGCATAATTATGGCACAAAGGAAGCCTTTGGATGATTTTACGTGGTAGAATTCGGACGACTGGAATGTGGACGTACCCAGCTGGAAGTATCCGAGGAACTTGGAATCGCCCAGAGTGTCATCTCCAGGCATTGGCAACGATTCCAAGAGGATGGTAATGTGAGTAGATGTTACAGCACAGGTCGCCCCCGAGTTACAACGCCGAATGAGGACCGGTATTTAGCAGTTACTGTCAAAAGAAACAGACGGAGCACAGCATCAGACCTGTCTCGTCAGCTCTCTTCAACTACCGGTACGACAGTTTCAAGGCAGACCGTGTACAGACGCTTAGGCACATTGGTCTATATGCTCGTAGGCCTGTCCGATGTGTTCCACTTACCGCAACTCACTGTCGCCTGCGATAAACCTGGAGTAGAGAGCATGCATTGTGGACACCCGCAACAGTGGTCTGGTGTGATGTTTTCCGACGAGTCCAGGTTTAGTTTGCAGTCTGATTCTCGCCGGACTTTCATATGGAGAGCGCCAGGTACCCATAACCACCAAGAGAACACCATTGAACACCGTTACGGTGGTGCAGGGTGGCTCGTTTGGGGAGGAATTATTCTTGGTTCCAGGTGACCTGCATGTTCAGAGTGTAACGATGACAGGCCACATCTATCGGGATGTCATTCTGGAACAACATGTACGTTTGTTTCGGGGCTCCATGGGTGCTGAATTTCTGTTTATGGATGACAACGCCCGTTCACCGTGCAACATTGTAGACAATACAGCCTTCAATTGGAGGATATCACCCGTATGGATTATGCATACTCACAGGACTTGAATCAAGCTAGAGCATGTGTGGGATGCGGACGATTATCAACCTCCCACCTATCCCGGAACTTCGACATTGCTTGATGATGGTGTAATTCCCCAAGATCACATTGATAATTTGATACTCTCATGCCCGTTTGTAAGGCCTGTATTGCATTGTCGGGACATACTCCATATTAACCATCATACTAACCATGTTATACTGTTTTTGTAAATAGGTTCTTTTTTGAAATTTGCTCAGGGTAAAAATCGCAATTTTTATTAATTATGTCAAAACATATAGCATGTTTTTGCTCTTTACCTTTTTGTTTAATAAATAGACATTACAAATAAGTCAAATTTTGTTTTTTGTTTCTGTCTCTTTCTTTGCCTGAACTTCATTATCCTTAATTTATGGGCAGGAGTGTATGTTGGGTATACAAGCAAGCTACCATATGCTTACAATTTTTACTACCATACTACCAGGGAATTAATATATAATAATCAAATTTTACTAAAAGACATAATACTGAATTTTCAATGATAAGAAAAAATATATAAACAAAACTTACCTCCATTAGCAATATCTAAATCATATATTGTAATAAATAGCAACACATAAAATATGGTAAAAAAAAAGAATATTAATAATGACTAATTAATAATTATACTAAAAAAACACTTTATTGAAAATCTAATTAATTTTATTATTTTAATTTCCCTTCCAATATTTCCAATAGTGGTTGAATGTCGATTTTTCATAGTTTTTTATTCTAATTTTTACTAATAATGGATCAATTTAGGTTATATTTAAGTAATCAGCTTAATTTCTAAGTTAAATTTTTTACTTGATATTTCTTACTATTTCGGATTGTTTTCAGCAATTTTACGACAATATGTTAATTATTATAAAATAAATGTTAATAGTTTAAAATATATTTCAAGTGTTGTTTTTTTTTCCTCTGTATGGTTTTTTAATACTCGTAAGGGAAGATTAAAAGATCTTCTTTAATTATTTCTTGTTTACATGAATCATTCTTTCAAAAATTCTTCATATTTATGAAATCACGTAGAACACGATTTCCTGCCTCGTATCAAACAACAATTAAAAATTTTTGAGAGTATGTTTCATCCAACTAAACTGAACGTTTTATAACATCAGTTTCTTCGATCTTACTATACAGTAAATTCAAAGTTTATACAATAAAAAAAATGTATAATTCATTAAAATGGAATATATAATATTCCGTTTTTAGATTACAGTGTGTTATTATCTTCCATAATTTATAACATAAATTTACTTTCATTGAAAAGGAATTTCATTAATAGGCTAAGATCGAGACTTTCATCGAAAATTATCTACTTATCAATATTATCTATCAATTAGATAAAATTAAAAAGCTTGATGGTCTAGTGGCTAGCGCTCTGCGCTCGATACCATGGGTTCGAGTTCCGGCGGTGCTATGGAGGTTTGTAGGGGTTCGGATTCCACTTTAAAACCGTAGGTCCCGGTCTAACATGACTGTAGAACGTTGTGGGTGTATTGTTACTCCGCGTCCGTAGCTTCAAGCTACAAGCTGTTTACCAGCTGCATTAGGAAAAATAGGGTAAAATTAAATTTAGTTTCCTTAATGGAAGTATTACGTAACTTTTGAATCTTTAGGTAATTAAAAAAAAAATAAATAACATTCTAGCGTTTTAAACAAAATTGTCTAATAAACTCTCACCATCTACTAAGCCTCCAGCTATGACAGAATAAATAAAGAATTAATAACATATTCTATAAATATGGATTACTATAAAAGAATTTCACATTAAATTAAATAAAAAATGCAAAACAGTTTTCATTTCATACCTCCACTAGCAGCTTCTACAATAAAAAAAAAAGTATACTTGATTACACATAAGAAGAGATACATTAAGAAGAGTAAAGCTAGATAAAAATTATTGTAAAAAAATTATAATTTTGTTCGCATATTTTAATTCAGTTTATCACGGATAAGCTATTCAACAATCACTAAAGCACTTGCTCCCAAAGTGGGTTATGCTATCTCCCACAGGGGCCACAGGAATATTTGGAGGGGAGTGTAATACTACTGTGCCCAAAAAGCAAGACCAAATATTTTTTTTTCAAAAACTCTTTATTTATTCTTTCAAATTTATTTCAACGCCTTCAAAGTAATCCTCCGGACACAATGCACTTATGCCAACTTATTTTTACAATACTCAATGCATGCTAAAAGTCATCGGCACAGATGGCCTTCAAAGCGTTCGGCGATTCACGTTGAATCTCTTCAATTGACTGAAAACGGTATCCCCGGAGTGATCTTTTGAGTTTAGGGAATAGCCAGAAGTCGGAAGGGGGGGAATACGGTGGTTGTGGAATGATATGAGTTTCATTTTTGGCGAAAAATTCACGAAGAATCAATGCAGTTTGAGCTGGCGCATTCAGTGTTTTCGGTACCAATCGAGATTTGACGCGTTTGAGGCCCAAAATGGAATTGGCCGATCCTTTTGAAATTCCGACAACATCAGCAAGGTCTCTAATTGTAAATCGACGGTTTTCAAGCACAAAATATATTAATTTTGGACGTGAGCTTCTTTGGTTGAGATTGATGGTCGACCAGAGCGCTCTTTGTCTTCAACGCGTTCTCTGCCTTCTTTGAACTGTTTATACCACTTGTAAACATTTCTTTCCGATATAGTAATGCTCACCGAATTCTTTCTGCAACATTTTATACGTTTCCGCAAACCAAATTGAATGCAAGTTCTTTGCTAACTTAATTCAGATATTTCAAAAATCGCCGGACTCAATTTTAGCGTCTCACAAAGCCAGGCGTCACTCAAGCACTAATGAATATTTTGACGTCAAATTTCACACAGATGTCAAGGATAGTGCCAGCTACCTAAAAAGAAAAAAAAAAATTTAATTCCATAAGCTCCGAATTTTAAATTGAAAATCGGTGTTACTTTTTTAGACATAGTAGTAAAAATAAGAGATAAGTGAAAGCATAAAAAAAGAAAAATGATAAGATTATTAAACTATTCAGCGTGATTCAAATACAACTACTAATAATTTTGGTTATAAACGTAAATATCTACAATTAATCTTGGATTATAAGCTATAATACAAAATTTGTATTTACATTTTTTATTTAATGGAACATGGTTTTAGTGAGGACTTAAATTTGTTACGTGAAAAGTAAAAGAAATAAGCTCGACTGAAACTAACTCATTCTAATAATTTAAGAACAGTACTACAAAAACAGTACGGAGGATCAGTTCATTCATAACAATGAACTAGATTTTGTTTTTTTCATTAGGATCATTATTCGTAATTTTTATTTACGTATTATCTTAATTTCTTTATTAAGATAATACGTAAATAAAAAATTATTATCTTCTCTTTAATAAGAATATTATTATGGCTGATTTTTATAGTTTCAAGCCTAAAGGTATTTTATTTACAATATTTTTATTTACGGGGCCTGAATGGCCGAGTGGCTAGCTCTCTGGCCCTCGGTACTACTTCGGATTCGAGTTCCCACAGGTTTCGGGTTCGAATCCCGGTGGTGCCATGGATGTTGTAATGGTTCGGAATCCACTTTAAACCCGTTCCCGGTCTAACATGACCGTAGAGCGTTGCGGGGACATTGTTACTCTGCGTCCGTGGCTTATCTTCAAGTTACACGCCCCCTTCCTGGTGCATGCAAAGTGAGTAACGTCTGTGCAGCGCTTGCCTTAACGCATCAAAGACAAGTGTCTTAGTGTTTTCCAGCTGCATTGGAACATTAAAAAATGTATTTGTTTACTACTTTTAAGACATAAGTAGATGTATAACATACATATAAAAAGAGAAGTAAGCGAATTTTCACTATATCTTTCTTTTATTCAATGAAGATTTCAGGGGCACTGAATAATTTGTTTTCAGAAAAGTTAGCAAAAAAGACAAGTAGCTACTGAGAACCAGTGAATCCTCATAGATAAGAATGCATGGTGTAGGCATAACAGACATTCTGAATGCATGGTTTTTTGGCTGCAGAATCGGAGAGGCAACTGATTTTAAAATTATTCAAAGTAAAAAATGCCTCGTAACATCGATGTTTGAAAATACCAGAAATGGTAGATTATTCAGGGGACAGAGACATGAATTAGTTTTATACAGACCTTAACCATGTCATAAAATTAGATTTATGACATCACTTGAGAATCCCCCTAAAAATCGCTTACTTAGCACTTTATTTTGGCTTTGTGATGTTGTCAGTAACGTCGTTGCTGTGTCTTCATGATTTCTGTTAAGTAGCAATATTTGAATGTGTTTCGAATAATTCCTTTTAATTGCTTAATAATATTACTTTAATATTATTTCAATATTTGAGTTTGTGATTGCAGTGTTATAAAATAGTTCTTTTGTGAAAAATTAACGTTAAAGTATCTTGAATGCATTGTTTACATATATATCGTATTTAAAAAATTAATTTAATTTTCTATTAAAGATTGAATAATTTATTTATTTTAAGATGTAAAATAAGAAATTTTATATAATTCTGAAAAAGTATTAATTACCTATTATACTAGTCTTATGTATTAATATATTTTTTTAATTTCAACAATCTGTTAGTTATATTTTATAATCTGTTATTTGTGATATTTTACCATTTTTCTTTTGTCAGAAATTTCTGTGTGTATATTAATAGCATTTACAATATTCAGAGATTTTTTGCTATATTTCATTTTACTTTAAAGAAGAGGGAAGATGTATTGAAATATTATATACTAAGGAATGTTGTGTTTTGTAAATTTTTATACATTTCTGTTGCTTTAAGCATAAAAATAATCTCGTTTGAATTCAACTGAGCTTAAATATTCAACAAATTTTCTTCTGTTTGCTAAGAATTTTTTTCAGTTAAAAAATTTAATTTTGTTTCATTCTGTTTAGTTCAAAAATTCTTATTCTTTCAATAATAAAAGGATAGAGAGAGATATATATGTTTCTTGATCCATCAAGTGAACAATCTATTTCAGATATAACGATTTTCAAGGGAAATTATGGCACCCTCATGCACAATTGAATGAGCACAATATGATATTATAGTATGAGTAATGTGTTTTTGGGTCGCACTAGAACCTATCATAGCTATGGAGCAATCTTTTACGGATATGCTACATGGGAATAACCTTGAAAAATAGAATTTTCCTTCCATCGAAACAAAGTTCTCAGAGAGTGATAGTGCTTAACAACAAGATAATGCCCGAATCATCTTAATGTGGTTTGACAAACATTCTAGTGATAAAGTTCATGCCTTTGTTCTTTGAATTGCCTTAAAATCAATCCAAACGAAATTTTGAGTCCCGCCTTCGATAAGCAGGTTTGAAAACAACATTTTTACTACTGTGCCCAAAAAAGTAAGATCTATTTTTTACTTCTTTCAAAAACTCTTTATTTATTCTTCCAAATTTATTTCATTGATTTCAAAGGAATCCCCTCCGGACACAATGCACTTATGCCAACTTTTTTTCAATTCTTCAATGCATGTTGAAAAAGCCGTCGGAAGGGATGGCCTTCAAAGCGCTCACCGATTCACGTTCAATCTCTTCAATCGACTCAAAACGGGTGGCCTTTGGATAGCCAGAAGTCGCGCGGTGGGAATATGGTGGTTGCGGAGGGGTTTCATTACGGTGGTTGTTCATTACAGTGTGTTCAGTACCTATCGAGTTTGACGCGTTTGAGGCCCAAAATGGAACTGACCGATCCTATTGAAATTCCAACATCATCATCAAGGTCTGTAATTGTAAATCAACGGTTTGCAAGCACCAAATCTTTAATTTCTTTGGACGTGAACTTCGTCGGTTGATGTTGATGGTCGACCAGAGGGCTCTTCTCTTCAACGAGTTCTCTGCCTTCTTTGAAAAAAAAAATTTAAAACTTCTACTTACTTGTAAACATTTCTTTCCAATATAGGAATGCTCACCGTATGACTTCTGCAACATTCTATAAGTTTCCGCAAACAAAATTTCATGCAAGTTCTTTACTCAATTAATTCGACATTTCAAAAATCGCCGGAATCAGTTTTAGCGTCTCATAAAGCCAAGCGTAACTCAAACACTAATGAATATTTTGACTTCAAATTTCACACAGATATCAAGGACACTCCCAGAACCTAAGAAAGATAAAAAAAATTAATTCCATAATTCCCGGGATTTTTAAATTGAAAATTCGAGTCTTACTTTTTGGACACAGTAGTAAGCATTAGTTTTATGATTTGAGAAGTTAAAAAATAATTTCATACATACCATTGAATTGATTTCAGCCACTAAAAATAATAGATAATGATATGATATTATTAAAAATATAAATTGATTATTTCGATTAAAATAAATACATTTATATAAGCGATAACTATATTTATTAATTAATTCATAAAAAAAATTATAAATTATAATAATGTGTTTCAAAATGACACCCACCAATGAATTTTGAAAGAATTGGAGATCTTGAATTTTTTGAATATTGAAATCAAATACATCTATGAATATCACAACTTAAAATGTATGTTGCTTTCATAAACGTTTCTTGCTTTTCAATCTGAAGCTTTACAGATGTTATTGGGATATTAAAAAATAGTTCATGTCATTCATTATGATAATAGGTGCTTAATTGATTAGAAATAGATTCTTCAAAAGCTGATATTTATATATATCCATTCTGAAAATCAATGTCTATCATTTTATTTGATTCAAAGCAGTACATTACATTACTCAGCTCAATTTTACACTTTCATTCTTCTGTTATTCATTCTACTGTCTAACAAATTATAGAAAACAAGTAATATAAAAAAACGTTTAAGTCAATTCCTACTTAGATCTACAAATTTTTTTATTTTTTTAATTATTTTTTATTAAATAATTACAATTAATATAAATATGAATATATACATATGACAGAATCACAATATTAAGTGATAAAATAGAAAGCGAATTTCCTTGCAATTTCCCATTAATTAAATTTAATTAATGAATTAACATTTGAAAAAAACTGTATTAACACAAGTGTCATCCACTACAAGTTTAAAAAAAAAAATGTATTTGAACTTGAGTGGATGAATAAAAAGTATTTTATTAAACGATTGAAAATTTGAACAAGATATAAACATATATAGGGAGAGTGTGAACTTATAGTAGGAATTGAAAAATAATTAACCGAGCAACTCTGGGTAAACTGGTAGTTTTTTTATTAAAATTTCTGTTTCAATGACATATTAAAAAAAACCTTCATTTGCAATAATTAAATTTTAATATTCAAATGCAGATTTATATCTTTGATTTAGATCTGCATTTGAATAATTTGTTTAATCATATTTCTAGAATACTGAAAAGGTTAAATAATGATACTCACGTCCATTTTCAATAGCTGCAATTATTAAAATTATTGTAAATCACACGATACATGCATGAATAAGTAAAATATAACTAGAGGCATTTATGATGGAAAAATCAATACTAAGTTATTATATTATTAAAATTAAGCGTTATTAACCAGAAAAAAAGTTAATTACTTACCACTAATGGGATGATCTGTAAAAATGATATATAAAAGTTAATACTTTATTGTATGTGTACAACTTTCATTTTCATTAACGAAAAATATTGATAATATACAATCAAAGTATTTATAGTAATTTAACTTTTATGGTCATTAAGATCATTATTTTAATAATTGGTACTACGAAACTTAAATTATAATTTTAAGAATCAATAATTTGGTGCTATTGAAAAATTATTTTCTGTTGATTCTCCCCGAACAATTAAATAATAAAACAAAGTTTTTATAAAAAAAAACAAATAATTTACTTTACGTTTAAAGATGTTTTAAATGTTGAAGCTAATATTTTAATTTATTTGTATGATGTAACATATTTTGAATTGTAACTATTTTTTTATGAATTTTAGTAAAAAAAAAAATTAAAAAAAATTTTAATGAAAAATATCATCCGAGATTTTTATAAAAATTAACAGTAGCATTCATTGACATTAGAAATTTTAAATCTTGAAAATGTGCCAAAATATAGATTTTATTCCCTATTTGTACTTTTGCTATTTATTTTAATTTCATTATTTTTGCTTTTTCAATTTGTTCTGCAATTATCACTGCGTACTATTTTGCACGCCTACTTCACTGTGACCAAAAGTAAGACCAATTTTCAATTTAAATTTCCCGGGAGTATGGTAGTTCATTTTTTTAACTTTTTTTTAGGATGCTGGCACTGTCCTTGACATCTGTGGGAAATTTGACTTTAAAATATTTATTAGTGTTTGAGTTATGCTTGGTTTTATGAGATGCTAAAACTGATTCCAGCGATTTTTAAAATGTCTCTTCAATCGACTCAAAACGGTGTCCCACGGAGTGGTCTTTTGAGTTTAGGGATAGCCAGAAGTGGCACGATGTTAAATCAAGTGAATACGGTGGTTGTGGAACGATATGGGTTTCAATTTTGCCAAAATCAAGAATCAATACAGTGTGAGCTGGCTCATTCAGTGTTTTCGGTACCAATCAAGATTTGACGCGTTTGAGGCGCAAAACATCTTTTAAAATGGAATTTTGAAATTCCATCATCATCAGTAAGGTCTTTAATTGTAAATTTTTTGGGACGTGAGCTTCGTCGGTTGAGGTTGCTGGTTTATCAGAGGACTCGACGTCTTTAACGTGTTCTCTGCCTTCTTTGAACTGTTTTTGTCACTTCTAAGAATTTCTTTCAGATATAGGAATGCTCACGAATGCCTTCTGCAACATTCTATACGTTTCCGCTAACAAAAATTAATGCAAGCTCTTGCTCAATTAATTCAGACATTTCAAAAATCGCCGGTATCAGTATTAGCTTCTCACAAAACTAAGTAACTTAGTAACTCAAACACTAATGAATATTTTGACGTCAAATTTCCCACAGATGTCAAGGACAGTGCCAACAACCTAAAAAAAAAAAAAAAATGAAATATCATACACCCGGGAAATTTAAATTGAAAATTGGTCTTTCTTTTTGGACACATTAGTATTATGAATCTTCTACAATTAAAAAAGAAACTCTCTTCGCGAAGGGTTACAAAACGTTGTCGATACTCGAACATCGAATGGAAATATTGATGATTCCCTACAAGAATTTTAACTTTAGGTTAGTCATTTAAAAATTAAATTAGCCTGTTACAGGAATAAATAACAAGGTTGGTGCTTAACTAATATCTCCTACACTAAATTAGTGAATGTGTAAATTATTCCTCCTTTATTATTCCCACTAATTATTATTCCTTTAACTAGTAATCTAACAAAGCAGAACTCAATTTAATGCTAGATCTTAGAGGGCATTGCAATTAAACATAGATAAAATTATGGATAGAACGCGAAGCATAACTGACCAGCAAAAAAATCGCCAAAAAAGATCGGAAAATAATAACGCTTATAATATCTATGAGTTAAGGTGTCACAAAATCAAAATCAATCAAGTCAGTCAACGGCAAAATGTCAAATAAAGATTTAAAAAAAACACTAATACACTTTCTAGTTCAAACACAACACCTTTATACTGCAATTGTTGAAGTCATTATGTAGCTATTCGAAAGTAATCACATCGATTCTAGTTTTTCCTTATTTCATAATAATTGTTACATGCTAAGCTTTTTTAAAACACTTTGTCATGTCGATAGCAAACATTATCAAATATCTAAACAAAACTATATTTAAAATCGCTTTTGTTATACGGGTTACAAAAATCGACAAGTAGCCATTAACTTTTAATTTTGATAACGGGCACATAGCCAATTTTTAAATAAAAAATACTTTTAAATTAATAAAATATTTTCAACAATAAACAATAAAAACTAAAAAAAAAAAAAAAAAAGTTTTACATATTCAAATAAAATATCTGCAACTATATGTTTTAATTTATGTCATTGCAAAATAATAATATGTTAGTAATAGTTATGTTAAATAACGTCTTAATAGTTATGTTGCTAAGTTAATGTGCTATTTTTAATCAGACATAAAGAAACAAATAAATCTTGAAATACTAATGATTAAAAAATGAGTATAAAGGATATATTATGAGTATAAATAATACATTGAGAAATGAGCATAAATAATAAAAAAAAAGATTAAAATGATATTAAATTATACATAATGATTGAATCCTTAATTTAAATTGAAACCATTTTCAGGAATGTTAATATAAAAATTATCGTTAGCATGTTTTTAAAAACTTTACATTTTCCATTCATTAAGTACAGAAATTAAATTTAAAAAAAAAAAAAAGTGAAACCCCGAGTTATAAAACTTTTATGACAATAAATTAATTTCTCTTTTTTTAATTCTAATTAATATGCAAAAGTTTTTAAAGATTGCTACATTTTTCTTAAATAATGATTTAACTAAACTAGATTAATTAAATATTATACACTGAAGTGACAAAAGTCATGGGATAGCAATATGCAAATTTTCAGATGGCAGTAGCATCGCGTAGAACAGGTATAAATGCGCAGTGCTTTCGCAGAGCTTTCATTTCTGTTCAAGTTATTCATGTGAAGAGGTTTTGACGTGATGATGACCGCACGACGGGAATTAACAGACTTTGAACGCGGAATGTTAGTTGGAGCTAGACGCATGGGTCATGCCATTTCGGAAATCGTTTGGGAATTCAACATTCCCAGATCCACTGTGTCAAGAGTGTGCCGAGAGTATGAAATTTCAGGCATAACATCCCACCATGGAAAGCTCAGTGGTCGACCGCCTGCACTTAACGACCGTGACCGGCGACGTCTGCAAAGAGTCGTAAATTCTAACAGACAAGCAACACTGCGTCAAATAACCGCAGAAATCAATGTGGGATGTACAAGGGACTTGTCTGTTAGAACTGTGCGGAAGAAATTTGGCTTTCTTGGGCTATTCCAGCAGAAGACCGACTCGAGTGCCTTTACTGACAGAATGACATCGCTTGCAGCGACTCTCGTGGGCACGTGAGCATATAGGTTGGTCCCTAGATGAATGGAAAACCGTGGCCTGGTCCGATGAGTCACGATTTCAGTTGGTAAGAGCTGATGGTAGGGTTCGAGTGTGGCGCAGACCCCACGAAGCCATGGACCCAAACTGTCAGCAAGGCACTGTTCAACCTGGTGGTGGCTCCGTAATGGTGTGGGCTGTTTTTCATGGCATGGACTTGGTCCTCTGGTGCGACTGGACCGAACATTGACTGGAAATGCTTATGTTCAGCTACTTGGAGATCACTTGCAGCCATTCATGGACTTCATGTACCCAAACAACGATGGGATTTTTATGGATGACAATGCGCCATGTCACCGGGCCACAACTGTTCGCGATTGGTTTGAAGAACATTCTGGACAATTCCAACGAATGATCTGGCCACCTAGATCGCCCGACATGAATCCCATCGAGCATTTATGGGACATCATCGAGAGGTCTGTTCGTGCCCAAAATCCTGCACCATCAACGCTTTCACAATTATGGACGTCTATCGAGACAACATGGCTCAATATTCCTGCAGAAGGCTTCCAACGACTTGCTGAGTCCATGCCACGTCGAGTTGCTGCACTTCGCCGGGCGAAAGGAGGGCCGACACGATATTAAGAGGTATCCCATGACTTTTGTCACTTCAGTGTATATACATTACAACTACATAAGTCCTTGATTTCAATCATCAAAACATAAAGTAATACGAATTATATTTTAATATGTAGTTAAATTTGATAACTCACCATTTCCTAAAGTAACATAAGTAAAATATATTAGAATGAAAATCGTGTTTCACAAATTAAGAGAATTTTTATTTTCTTACAATATTTAAATTGTTTCAAAAATGAAATATATTAGCAAAAATCCCTATTTTTGCATATTTGTTATATTATTTTGCAAATAATAAAGAATTAATTTTAAACATTTCTAATTAAAGACATTATTTTTTTTACATTTTTATGATAAAAAAAAATGAATTAAACAAAAAATGTAAAAATACAAAGTTTGTACTTAAATTTTAGTTATTAAATATTGCATATTTATGATAATTATATATATATATTATATATAGATTTTTGTTGAAATAAGACAAATATATTAAAACAAAAATAATTAATTTGTGATGTTAGTTATTATGCACACTAATAATTTTAATTGATCAGAATATGTTTGTCTGTTGTTCTGTAAAATCATGGAAATATGTGTTTAATATATCAAATAAACAATCAAATAAATCACATTGTAAATGTGTATCTTAATAAACAACATACCTTTGATAACGTTGTCAACTAAAAGAAAAATATTATTATAATTTTTAACATGAAATACTCATTTTATTTACGTTAATGTGATGATAAATATTCTTCATAATGTATATCTTTAAAAACAATGCTTAAAAATAGTTAAAATCAAATTCACGAATCTCATTTTCTTTCAATTATGTTTAAATAATTGCTCTCGTATTCTGAGATCATAATTTTTTGTTTTAAATTTTGTGAATTATATATTCCATCGTTTTATGCGAAATTTGATGAAGAACACAAAATTACAATAGTTTTAGAAATTAAATAAAAACGTTTGCTACGGAGAATAAATTTTTAAAAAAATAATGATTTTGTTCATTTTTCAAGTTTTAATATTTTTATGAGCTTTAAATCAAGGTTTATTATATAACTTAAAGCATATTTTATCACTAGTTGCTTCTTCTTGCTATATTAATTTTATTATTTTACATTTAACATAAAATTATACATATTATTTTAAACTTTCACTTTAAAACCATTAAAATATATATGATATGTTATTTAATTAATCAGTTATTAAAATATATCAGTATTATATGTTGTTTATTTTTTTTTTTCGTTCCCAAGGATCTTAAATATTACATTACAATGTGACAATATATAGAAAATATAGTATTTTTTCCGTAAATAGTGTCTTAAAAATATAAAATTTAGTTTTAATGAGAATATTTTTATGTCCATAAATAAAGAATGTCTTCTCAAGTTATTATCATTAATTATTTCAATAAATTATGAATAAAAGTCAATACCATATACTTACCATATTTAGTAGAACCTAAATAGCAATAAATCAATTTATATTTTAATAAGCATTAAACTTCTAGTTCTGTCTTAATAGAACTATTTTTAAAAAATAATTAAATGTATACATCAAAAAAAACCTCAAATATCAATATTTTATGCATATGAAAATATCAAACTAATCCAATTCAAAATTAATGGAAAATTATTTATTGAAAGTAATAACTTTCTATAAATTTTATTCAATTAATTCTAATTGTTCGGGTACCAAAATATTAGTATAGTATGATGTTTACAATTATGTTCACACAGTTATAAAACAAATTTTACTTGAATACACAATCAAAAACAATTATAATAATAAAAAAAAATTAAATAATTCTAATAACAATAAAGATAAAAAAAATCTTAAAACGAGATACATTTAATAAAATTACTAAAACACGTGAAATCCTATTTGTCTTAAAAAGTAAGTCAGCAGAAATATGAATTTATGTATTTAAGGCTACATATAACAATAAACAACATTTGCATATAACAAGTTCCTCTCTCTCTCTATATATATATATCCTTTTCTTTTGTTAGTTTGGAAAAAAAAGTACTTTAATTTAATACTTGAAATGTTAATGATTAACATAATTTTTTAAACTTCGATATATCAACAATCTTTTATTAATTCTAAAAATATATCTGTCACTTACCACTAATAGATTTATTTACTAAATGAAAGAAAAAAATTTTATTTAAATTTTTGTTTCATAAATAAATTATATAAAAATATGTAAGTGGTGCAAATTTATATAGAAAAAATATAAATGTAAAATATATATACTAATTTAGATATTTTGTTTAATTAACGGTTTAGATCTTTGTAGACATTTTTCATTTTTTTGAAAGAAATCAAGGCTCGAAATTTTCTATCAAATGTGAGACTGGGATTTAAGTATTGTAAATTTTTGGATGTCTATATCAACATCCAACAGCGACATTTTATTTTTTTGGCATTCTCAAAACATAATTATTATTATTTTTATACAGTTGAGTGCTATTTATGTAATTAGAATCTTTATTTTTCCATTTTTACTTAAAAGGTTGAAATATTGAAACCTGTGTTATTACGGAGGAAGCGCAATACACCTATCCACTACACAACCTTTCACTTACAGATTCGCAAAGTAATTATTTTAACATCGTATCTTATTTTATTTAATATTTCATCAAAATATGCATATGCAATTTTTTTAAACCTTAAAAAAAGAAACTATTGATCCTTTGTTTTAGCTGTTTTATTTTAAAAACGTAGCTTTTTATTATTTTAAAAGCATTAGTTTTTTTTTTATTATTTTAAAAGCATGGCTGTTTTATTTTAAAAGCACTTCACTTAAATTAAAAAGGGGGATATAATAATTAGATTTATTCAAGGAGTGTTCGTTTGGAATATTTGTAAATGTTATTAATAGATGGCGCTACAGAGAATATTCGAAAAGGTCGGATTGAGTACGGAAATTCGAAAGGGCTGATTTTAGCCACTATTCTTTATCATTTAGTTTGTTAAAAAAATATAAGTTTTTAATTCAAAATTGGAATTAGTTAAATGTATCTAAATTAAATGTGTAAAACTTTTTTTTTTTCATTGTACAATCTTTCTTCACGTATGATATAATCCAATTATCATATTTGTATGCATAAGTGGGATACGAAGCCACGATCGCACAAATTTAAAATAACTTAAATTCATGTATACGGAAAAAATATTTTAGATGTTGGAATTCATAAATAAAATTAAAATGGCCACAATCATATCAATCTTTATCATGTAAATAACTAATTTTAAAATATGTTTGTTTATTAGTTCCTTGATTTAATTTTGTGACAAAATGTATAAAAACCTTTTTTATGTATATTGAATTTTTAAAAATTTAATTGTATATGAAAATGCATTTATGAAATGAAATTTATTTCTTAACACTTTGAGGACTGTAGATGTGAATTCCAGCTTTTTTTTTTTTTTCAATGTTGGTGACGATGAAACAAATTTACTTTGTTTGCAGAGATGGCCACCCGTATGTCATTCGTAATATTAACCACTTAAAAATATTACTGAAATATAACAATGAAAAATAATTACAATCTATTCTTATTTACAAAAAAGGTATGTGGGAATTCAGGCTATATGCATGCCGTCTTTTGTGTTAAAATTGATTTATATAAATTTATATAATTTTACTATTATTATTACACTTTATATTTGCATAAAATAATATTTTTAGTTATAAATTGTCCTTTAAATTAGATGCATTAAGTTTTATAATAGTTAAAAAATATTTCTAATATATTAATTTAATAAATATTTTGTACTTACTTTCTTTTGCAGCTTCTAAAGCGAAAAATACTTTTCTTATTAGTGCAAAATTAAATTAATCTAAATAATTGATTGAGTTAATTTATCAAATATTTCATGATTTGGTTATAAATAGTTTGCTTTTATAATAGGATAATTTTATTTACATGGCACATTCATGTCTTTTGAAATTCTTTCAAGTATAAAAAATTTTTAGTAATGATTTAAAGAATTAGTTAGTATGCTGTTTGAACATTATCTTGGAATTTTGTTCAATTATTTTTTTCCAATAACTCAGCACCAAATATATTTCATATCTACTTACCCACTAATGTATTCTTGGCTAAAAAAGGAAAAAAAAATTTTAATTTGCAGTTATTAAAAAATAGAAACCTTGAAAATCAATTAATTTTAGTGAATTACTCGTTCTCTAACGGCAGTATTAGTTATTTTTATCAAATTAATTTAACTATTTTTAAACCCGGCTCAGATACACCTGGCAATTAAAAACTATCACATTTGTACAACAGATGGCAGCACTTACAAATAGCATGAAAAGAGTTTGGCGTTTATGAATCACTTTATGTTAATCAATCTGTTAATTAAATAAATCAAAACTGGAATCAATCTGTGTTCAAGTTCAATTTATAAGATTTGAAATATTTTTCATAACAGTAGATATATTATAAAATATTTTGTTATAATAAATAACTGTTAAATATTAGAAAACTATATTGTTTTTTTGCTTTATGTAAGTGAAAGTGAATGCTGTTTTGCATATCTGTAATTGCATATCTCTTACATCATTGTAAATTAGATACACCTTATTATATTAACATACTATTTATGTAACAAAAATCGATAGAAAAGTGATTTCTTATATTTCAACGTAGATTTTTTTTTTTTTTTTTTTTAATGCTTTCGCTTACACTTAAAGCTCCTCTTATGAAAATGACTATTCTTACATTTTAAGGCTCTCTTAGTGAATTTAATTTATTTCAAAGTATTAATGTAATTTTTTTAATTAAATTCAAATTATTTAGCAAAGTAATTAATTAAAACAAAATTTATATGAACATAAATTTCATTTATTATACTGTCCCTGAAAATAAGAAAAATTTTAATACTTTATCTGTTTATCATTTAACAAAAGGCAATTAATAATTTCTAAATAGTAAAAAAATAAATTGTTGTATTTACTTAATTACTTTCTTAAAATTACCGTATTATGTAACATATGTATAAAAAAAAAAGCAGTGAATAATATCACATTTAATAAAATGATTTTAATAAATAAATAACTAAAAAAAAAAAACAGTGTTCGGAAAAGTAAGTGATAAAAAAAAAGTAATAAATAATTAAGTAGAAACAATAAAACACATTCGAAAAATTTATTTTAGCACTTACTTCCATTCACAGCATCTACAAAACAATATGTAGATTAACATTATGTAGATTACAATCTTTTAAAAGTAGAATAATATATTGTTATCATAAAATCTCTAGACTTACAATAAAATATAATTAAAAAGTTTCTTCCGAATGCATATAAATGTAATATATATATAAAAATTCAAAAAAACCTGAATAATAAGTTAAAAAATTATATTTTGATGCGCATTTTTTTTACTTCTATTTAGTAAATAATTTTTTATTTTCATAATAATAATAATGATAAGAGGAATAAAATAAAAATGAATCTTTACATTTAATTACTATACTGAAATTTATTATAAATATGATTAATTTAACTAGAAAAAAGGCCCATTTGCTTACATTCAACAATATCTCTGGCTGAAAATAAAACAATAATTTAATAGGTAAAATTATATAAGAATATAATGTAAAAAAATGTCATATTACAATAATGCATAAAAAAATTTATGTACATATTTTGAAATATATTATCTCTCATTTCCGTATTGTATTTCACGTTTAGTATTTTAATTTCTATTTTTATTCTTCTTCTAATAAATATTTTAAATAAAAAATATATAATAATATAATAGAATTGAATAGAATATTTTTTTAAAAAATTTTCTCCTTCATTATTTTGAAAATAAATGGCGAGTAACTCAAAATGTCATTTTTAAAATAGCTGATCTAAAAATATATGTATGTGCACTGTTTATCAAACCATCTAAAAATATTTTAAAGATGCATTGATTTTCATCATGGAAAATAATACTATTCCAGGTTAAGGTATGGAAAAAAAAGATACAAAATGGAAAGCATGGATCAGAACGATATTACCCAATTATTATTGAGTGCAGGTAAACTAATTATGAAACCATAATTTAAAAAATAAATTTTATGAGGCAAAGAGTTGATTTTCATTTTTTTTAAAAAATATATTGTTTGTCATGTAAAACAAAACACCAAGACTAGGGATAGCAATATCGGACCAAAAGTTCAATACCGGTATTCGACATTTTTAGATCTTAATACCGGGATACAGGTTTTAATACCGGTAGTAGAAATTTTAGAAAAAGAAAGAAAGCACAGTTATTATTAGTGAATGTTATTATTAGAACAAAGTTTTATTAGAGAATGTCAATATCACAAAAAAAATTGTAACTTATAAATTATAACAGTATATAAAGAATCACAAAAAAATAAAGGAACATCTTATTTATTTAAATCAAAAAGTGTAAATATCACTAATCAATCTGTGGTACTATTACAAATTTTTAAATGTGATCTTAAAAACATAATGCATCAATTGTACTATCATTAAGCCTGGAACATAATTTTTTGCAAAAATTACCAGCTGTCGAAAACGCTCTTTCAGCATCTACGCTAGTTGGTGGTACTGTTAGCAATGCGCGATATACTTTTTTCCAAATATTTACCTCTAAATACCTCATCTTTAAATAAATTTATTTCTCGTCGGATTGTTTTAGATATAGCTGATTTCTTTGTATTTTGGTTTGTTGAAATTTGTTTAATTATCACCAATTCTAATTTTTGTTCAAGAGACAATTCCTTTTGACTATCGACATTAGTGTCCTCATAATCTTCGATAACTGTACCGAATTCTTCTGAATGTGGACAGGTTCTGAATAAGAATTCACAGATAAGAATTCTTTCACAGATAAGAATTCTAAATTTCTAGTAAATACCGAAAAAACGGTATTTAAACTTCTGAATACCAGTATTACAAAATTATACAAATGACTCAAAATACCGGTATTCGGTATCCCGGTATACCGGTATTGCAATCCCTAACCAAGACAGATATTTCTCATATATGTGAATTCTATTGCTTTACCTTGTTATCCATATTTTTTTATTTCGTTTACTTTGGGTATGTTTATAATTTCATTTTTCCCCATATATAATAAAACAACAATAATATATATATTTGAGGTTAAAATTGGCATTCACAAATTTTTAAGATTTTTAATTTTTTAAATAATTTTTTTTTTTTTTTTACTAATGAGATGTATTATTTATGTATCTGAATTCTTTAAGAAATCTAAAGTAATAACATTTTTTCCTCTAAATAAAATATTATCCTGTTATAAATAAAATTTAACATTGCACTTAATTCCATATATTTGAAGTCTTGCGAAAATATTGTAATTGTAAAGGCTATTAAAAGTCTACAAAATTATTAATAATAAGAAATTTTAATAAAAATTAAAATTAAATTAAATTTTTAATAATAAAAATAATAAATTTTTAATAATAAAAATAATAAATTTTTAATAATTTTAAAATTTTAATAATACAAAATACAATTAAATGCACTAATGCTTTAAGAAAAAAATGCTTACCTGCTCTTTCAATATCTATGTGAAAAATCATACAAATATTTAATCAAATTAAATATCATAATAATATTTAATATGTAGTATATCTATGTTAACTCTTTAATAAATATTTAACATGCATATGATTTTTATCATTAAATTTTGACTTAATGACAAAAATAATCATTAAACTGGTTTATAAATTATTGGCCATAATTATGCTTAGGAAATAGCTATTCTTTTGCTAATAAAAAATTGTAAAACAATTTTAATAAACGTTGAGAAAAAATTAAAAATGATTTTTGTTATTTATAAGAAAATGTATTTCGCAATCTTGCAAAATATATTTCAGATTACTATTCCTTTTTCCTTTCATCATTTAAAACACTTTTAACAGAATACATGTAGAATTTTAATACAGCATTTATTATTTATGTTATTTATATATAAACATAGTAATTAGTAATTATTAGTTCATAAGTGTTATAATACTGTTGATAAGTAAGTTGTAAGTTACTGTTATAAGTTGTAAGTACACTTACAACTTACTGTTGATAAGTTGTAAGTGTAGTGTTGATAAGTGAAAAAATCAATGTATATTTGTTTAAAGAATCAATTAAATGTATTTCCTAGTTTCTTTCACATTGAAAAATTTATTTATTTAAAAATATAATTATGATTCATAACCCTAGTTAGAAAAATAATTTATGTATTTTCAATAAAATAAAATTACAAATATCAAAGTAAGATTTAAAAACTTGATATACTAAACTATATAAATTCTTGATATACTTGATAATTATCATGGAATAACTGTTCATTTTTACTGTATGATAAATTTACAAAAAATTGTTTCACAATTTTAACCGAAATACTTACTTCCCACAGTACCATTTCCAACTGAAATAGAAAACATCATTGTAAATTAGGAACAATTTTGCTATAAACACTAACAGTAAGAAACTAAATAAAAATAATCGATTCCATCAATTTTTAGTAAAATATGACTGACCAACATATTTATATAATTTCTATCAATACTTTTAATAATTATTAATTATTTTACTATTCTTTTTATTAAAACAAAATTTTCACAATTTTTATTTGAATTCATTTTGTAAATTAATTTACCAATTTTTAAATAAACTTTGATAGTTTATTATTTATATATTTATAATAATATAAAGGGTCATGAAAATTGAAAACTATATATTATGAGTTAAATTTTTTTTACAATTTTTATGATAGATTTTCTTATGATATTTCAACTTAAATTTTTATTTATGAACTTAGTTTTACACGCTTTTAATCCATATTAGTCAATATGAAATCTATATATTTCTATATATTTGATGATATATTTATATAATTTTCATTTTTTTTTTATATGTATTCTAAAATTTTCTAATGATGTGTTGCCTTTCTTTAACATTATATTTTTATGTTTTTTAGCATTATCTTATATTTTAAAGTTAAAAGTTAATTTAATACATCTATCACCCGCTTAAAATTCCTTTGGATAATTGCTGTCGTAGTAATTTTTTTTTAATTGAAAGCTATTTTATTCACCCTTTCTCAACGAAAAAGCCAATTGTTATGGTCTAAGAAAAAACAATACATAGCACTAGTGGACCGTAAAAGCACTTCTCTTTTATTCGAAAACCAAACGCACGCTACTGGTGTTATATTTCTTTCTCCCTCTAGTCAGCTCATGCCCAAGCAGACAGGATGTTCACATTATAGGGCGCTGGCTTCCACTTCGATTTTTCTTTTTTTTTTTACATATTATGCAAGTGAAGCTATTTATCCATGAGACAACACCAATTTATAATAGACTCAAATTGAATCAAGTGTCTTCTATATTATACCCTCAAGAGACAAAAAATAAAATAAAAGATATTCCTGTAGATATTCTAAAACTAAATAAATTGACATTTAAATTTCACAATATAGCCAAAACATTTTGAAGACGTTCATATCAAATAAAATTGAAGCATATCTGTGTTAAGCGGAAAGGGATAAATTGGTAATATTTCATTTTAAAAAGCTCTTGACGTAGTTTTCAAACTGACTCAGCTAAGATTAATTTATATATGTTTTAAATCAATTACATAGAATTGCGTAAGTTGCATTTAAATAAGTTTTTCACAGAAATTAGGATAATATAACAAAAAATACTTACGGTCTACAAGGTTTTCAACTACAAAAAAAAATAAATAAATAAATAAAAATAAATAAAAATAAAAATAAGTAATAATTCAAAAATAGGTTAATAATTAAATATGAAATTATTCCATAAATTTCATATTACATATGCAATTAATATTGTATTTTTAACTAAGTTATATTTGAGGGAAAGTCAATCAAAAATATAAGATGATCTTTTCGAAGAAAAACGTATTTATTTATTAATTCATATATTGTGTAAAGTCTATATCTATTTGTAAAGCTAAAAAATGATAATAATGAAACATACACTTAATAAATATTGTCATTTAAAATTACTTAATCTTATTCTATAACTAATTCCTATTTTAAATTATTTATCTTTTGAAAAGTGATTTAAAATAGGTTAAATAAAATAAGGCAGGAGTTCTTACAGAATAAAACACTATAAAAAATTGTTCCTTTTATTGCTTTAGTAAAGCAAATTTAAAACAATTTTAATTTCTTCATTTCCGAAAGTAAACAACAACAAGTAAAAGTATATTATTTTTTTGAAAATTTTTTAGAAAGTTGTATGTAAAATATTATTGAAAATTTCTGCAGTTAATTCTATAAAAATTATTGAATACTTGTTTGATATTAGAAACAGTTTGAATTTTTAAAATATATGCCAATTGGATATTATGTAATATGAAACTTTTAATACTTTATTAATTAGAAAAAAATATACGATCTTACATTAAAATTTATCTATTGTTTACATTACATTAACTTTTCACTAAAAAATATATTATTGTACTGTCTTCAGTCTTCCTTCTTCTCAGTTGCCTTTTGTATGGGAATATTTAATGAAAAATAAACAGCTCTTCTAAAGGTTTTTGTTTAGTCTTATTTAATGTTTAAATTTTTTACTCAATTTAAAAATGTATTACATATGGATAATTTAGTTTTAACATGTCTTTAAATACTTAAACAACAAAGGTTTGGTTTGTTTTTTTTATAATATTTATTACGAAAAATAATTTAATATTGAAGAAAATTAGCTGGTTTTAACTCAGAAAGAGATTTTCTTTGGGTTTCGTTTTTGTTTAGTCTTATTTAATATTGAATTTTTTTATTTAATTAAAAAAATTTATCACATGTGAATAATTTAGTAATAACATATCTTTAAATAATTAAACAACAAAGGTACGTGGTTTGTGTGTTTTTTTAAATATTTATTACGAAAAATTATTTAATATTGGAGAAAATTAGCTAGTTTTAACTCAGAAAAAGATTTTCATTAGGATTCGTTTTTGTTTAGTCTTATTTAACATTTAATTTTTTTTTTTATTTAATTGAAAAATGTATTACATGTGGATAATTTAGTTTTAACATATCTTTAAATACTTAAAAATAAAGTTACGTGGTTTGTGTTTTTCAATTCTACTATTAGCTCACGCTCGCCCTATATATATCTAATTCAAATTTTCAATCGTTCATAAAATACTTTTCATTCATCCACTCAAGTTCAAATACATTTTTTGAACTTGTAATGGATGATACTTGATGTTAATACAGTTTTTTTTTTCAAATATTAATTCAGTAATTAAATTTAATTAAATTCATTTTATTTATTTTTTTTAGATTTAAATTTACATATATTACCAATAGATGGCTCCAGATGTAAGAAGAAAATTTCAACTTTATTTGTAAAAGGATTTTTGCAATATAGTCAAAAAAAATAGGAATTGACTTTAAATTTTTTTTTTTTTTTTTTTATATTACTTGTTTTGATATTTATTACAAAAAGAACATTAACTCATTTATTGAAGAACATTAACTCATTATTGAAGAACATTAACTCATTATTAAAGAACATTAACTCATTTTAACTCAAAAAGAGATTTTTTCAAACTCATTATAGAGCTACTTCTGACTTACCTTGAACTGCCCCCATCTAAGTAACAAATATAATTATTTATACAAACATAGATATTATAACATACAAAAACATCTTACGCCATAAAACATAATTGCTAATAAGATATATATTTACACTATCCAAATGAAATATTTTGAAATGAGAATTTCGTTGTTTTATTGTAATTATTTTAATGAATTTTGATACAAAAAATACTGTAATGATGAATTAAAAAGCTCTTTATGAAATAGTCAATTTATTTAGATGTCCTTTGTATAAATATATTATTAGTACCAAAGCATAACTTTTGCTTTTTGATTCACAATAAAGTTCAAATTTAAAAAAAAAAATTATAAATTCTGTAAACATAAAATTAAAGAAAATAATTCTCTTTTAATGTAAAATTATTATTTATTGCCAATCAATAATCTTTTAATAAACACTGCATAAATACATGAATCTAAATACATTTTGTTAAAATTTACGAGGTTAGTGCATACTATAATTATTTCAGCAAATCTAAAATTTAATTATATTAGACGAAACAATAATAATGATAATATACTTATTTATTATATAATTTCATTTAATGAAATGAAATATCAAACTGAACAATTATATGCTTATTTGGAGAGAAACTTTAAATGCAATTTAATTAATATATTAATTAATTTGCATGTTAATTAATAGTGTTTAAGTATAGTATAGTATTATATATAGTAAGTAAGAATTATAATATGTTAATTTATAGTAATTAATAATATTTATTATTAACAATACTATTAATATTTTAGTTAATAGTATAGTAATTAACAGTTTTAATAGTCTGTAATTAATTTTAATTGCTAATACAATTCTACTTACCGTTAAGAATATCTCCAACTAAACCATAAAATAATTATTGAATTAATAAACTATGTCATTAATAAACTATGTCATATGAATTTTTAAAATAAAAATTCTATTATAGTAAAATTTGTACAAAATTTAATTGTTCAAGTTGTCTCATTATTTAATCATTTATGAGATATTTTCGAGATCAGTATTTTTACTAATAATATTTAATTAAATATAACTTAAAAATATTTATTAGTTACAAATTATAAAAAAAAAATCTTTCAATTTACTATTAGTAAAATGAAAGATTGCATATGACATTTAAAAGAGAAAATGCAAAATGTGTTTTATTTATCATGTATAAACATACTTAAAAAATTGATGTGTGATTTAATTAGAATGAAAAATACACAGGGAATTGTTATTATCAGAAAAATAAGATTCGTAGATATCATTTCCTTGTTTTAGAATGAAAAACAATAGGGTACTCGGGTATATAAAAACAATAAAATAATATGAATGATGTTATTTAAAAGAATAAATAACTAACCTCCTTCTGCAAGATCTGTAATAAAAAAGATTTATTTAGGAGGTGATGTTTGTTCACTCTGTTAAAAAGGGATAAATTACTTTTCTTATTATTAGTTACAAAAGAAATTGTTTCAAATTCTAGAAAACATTTTTGAAAAATAAAAAAAATAATAATTAAATTCATTGATTTTGAATTTCTCCCTCGATATAATTTGCATTTAAATATTAAATATTTTATAAATTCAGAAATTTTGAATGGACAATTATCACAGAAATTAATATAACAATTGAAAGTAATCTGAAATTAAATGGATAACTATTTTACAAAATAGCATATGCATTTAATGTAAGATTATTTTTTTTTATGTAATTTAAGTTAGCAATCCTTCAATGGAATGTAATATGATTAAAATTGAAATAGTTTTTACTCGCTTTCATAAGCTATATTTTTACGTGATATGTTGATTGAATTTAAAAATGTGCAGGGGTTCCATAGAATACATTTCTATGTTTGGAAATATTCGCAGTTGAAACTAATGACCAGCATGAAATCATATTTAATATATAGACTACGAAAGGCATAAGGATACGATAAAAAAAAAAACATAAGCTCCAAAATTTACCGATGAAAGATATTTTGGTGTCACCGACAGCAGAGTAAATAACAGTCAGAGTGTCCTCAGTCACTTTTTACGAGACACATTTTCAATGCTGTAACTGTGTTTAAATACAAAATATGACAATTGTGTACATTATATTGCGATTGGTGCATGACATTGACTTTGCGGTGAACTATCACTGTCAGATTATCGTAAGTTCTCCTTCAAGAAACACAATTTTGTAACTCCACGGCAAGTTTGTATTGGAATTAAGACAAAACCACAGCCAAAGGTCACTTGAGGTAACGTCCGGGTAACGAAGAGGTCATGCTGTCTGAAAATATGGTCCAAAACATGGAAAATAATTGCCATTCTAAGTACCTAAATTGAATACATTTCCTGGTACGGTATGTACATGACAGAAGCGCCACAATGTCTGTTTTTGGCGACTCTTGGTTTTTTTTTTTTTTTTTTCGGAATTCATCTCCCATGACTGCCGCAGTTTTTTTTAATGAAATTTGTTTTCCTTTCATTCATTAGGTTTAGTTGTTACAAACAATGAAATATATTTTTATGTCATTGTATATTAAAAATACGTGTTATATATTCTTTTTAAATTCTAAGGCCTTACATAAAAATACTTTTTTTTTGTATATCATTTCTTATAAAATAACTTTATAAACAATGTAAGCAAAAGAAGTATATAAAAACAACATGTGTTTTAACTACTATTAACCACAAATATTAATTAACTATAAATAAGTTTCAAATAAATATATTTATTTTTTTTTCGCTATATCATCTACTAGTTTCTCATATGCCTATTTTTATCTTAGTTCTTCAAACTTCTACTAGTCATAAAAATTGCGTAGAAAATTTTTCATCTTTTGTTTTGTATTTTACCATATAAAATATGTTCATTAACCAAGTATCATTTGCAACGTTTTTTCAATTTTCTAACGGTACATACTCTATGACAAATATTTTTGCAAACTTAATTTATTTTATATATTTTGTTTAGTATACCTTCGATTTCAATTAAATAAATTTAAAACTTATGAACATGAGATTTTTATAGGGAAATTAATAATTTTATTTTATTTTAAGTTTATATTCTTTCAATATATATACATGATAAGATTTTTTGGTCAAAAATTGAAGTGAAATTGTTAACTATTTGCTAGAAATGTAACACAATACGACTTACTTTGAACTATTCCTGTAAGTAAACGATATTTTAAAATGAGATTCATTTCATTTTGTAATATAACTAAATGAATAATATAAAAATGATGTAATATGAAATTATTTTTAAATTTTAATTTCTTTAATTGAACTATGAATTGAAATATCAACTAAAAAAAAAGTTAAATAAAGTTTAATTTGCTAGTAAGAATAATTATTCAAGGAGTAAATATTGAATAACGTTGAATTCCTTGTATTTATTTAAATTATTTTTCATTTTAGTAATTAATAAAAATTGTTTAATATATAATGATTAGCAAATTGTTGTTAATTTATGTAAAAGGACGAAAGTCTCTCTACAGAAAATTATATATAAGTAAAACAGTTTTTATAAATGAAAATCAATTAAATATTTCTTTAAAAATAAACTTAATTTTTAAAAATTGTAAGCTAAACTTAGTTGTACTTATATATTTAAATAAAAAAAAAAAAATTAAATACAGAGAAGGTAAAACGACATTATAATATCATTTAAATTGACCAATTAGTATAAGTTCAACAAATCTCTCAGTTGTCATTAAAATTCTCAGTTAATATGGTTTGTGTTAAAATAACATACAACAATGACTAAAAATTTGTATTTTACATTTCATTTAAATTAATGTATTTAAATAATCATGCAATATCTTATTAACTTACATGCTTACTTATATATAATTACCTTGAGGAGCAGTTTGCACTGTAAAATAAATATTTCAAGTTAAATTATATTTAATACAAAAATATTGTTAAAAAGTAAAATACATGATGAAAAAGATTTGTGTGAATATGTATTTATACTTCTTATAGGTTAAAAAAATAGTTATAACTTAGAAATAAGATGTTTTATTAACTTAGTATAGGTATATTAAAAACTATGAATAATTTATAACTCCCAATCAATGCTTTTAATGTAATGGTCACAATTTATACTACAGATTACCTTTTCTTTCTTAATTAATTTTTTCCCTCTATTATATAAGCTCCATTTTTTAAGTGTTTTTAATCCTATTGTTAATTTTTATTTTTAAATCAACCAAAATGAAATATGCGTAAAATTATTCTGAATAATATTTTTATATCTTTTAAGTATGTAAGTTGGGACATATATACATAATAGTATATTAGATGAACGTCGTATTTTTTGAAAATATGCTGGAATAGCATTCCAAGTTTTCTTTTCTTTTTCCCAAATTTCACTTCCATACCTAGGACTTTGCAATCCCCTAACACTTACAGAGGGAAGGTGGATCATCAATGGACGGCGAACAGCCCCCTCCACGGTTGGGGGGGCTTTTAAGATAGTACTACCGCATTTGCGTTTTGTATGGGAGAAACCCCAGAAAACTCCCATCAAGCAGCCCGTTTATCTATGTGAATTGCTTTGAACACATTGTAACAATCCCTATAGAGTCTCCTTGTTATTGAAAGCTGTGACAACGAACCACAGCCCTCCTGCACACTAACTGCTCCAGTTGCAACTACTTAGGCACACTAACTGCTTCAGGCTAATAGGTTGCTAACTGCTCCAGCTTCTAAATTGGAGAAACCTCGGTTCGTTACCGGCCAATTTAAGCTGAACCGAAAATATCCGTATCTATGTTAAGGATAACCCGGTAAATCCATAGGCCAAAAAGTTCTTTTCGTGGATTTGAAGAGATGAGGATATAATTGAGAACCCTCATGTTACGTCCTGGGAGGTTTTATTCCAAAATGAGATGACTACATGTGAATATTTTGCAACAAATTCCTGGTGAGATACATCTGGTAATCATGCATCTTCCATATTTGAAGTTCTAGGGCAGATGATCCCAATTCAAAGTGCTTGAGATTGGGAAACAAACATCTATTAATAAATTGGAAAAACTGAATATATTAAATTAAATTTAGTTAAATTTATTAGGAAATATATTTATATTAAATTTAATTGATGGTTTGAAGTTAATTTCGATATTTATTGGTATTTTTTATATTTTAATTAATTTGTCGTAATTATCATTTTTAATCAACTTCGTTTAATCCAAATCTAATTATAAAACCTCCTTTTTTATAATCAAAAGAATATTTTAAAGTTTTTGATTTTCACTTATATATACATATACACACAAAAAAAAATAGTAATAAATAATTATGTAAAATATATAGACATCGTAATTTAAAAAAAGAAATTAATTTTAATTTTAAAAAAATTAATCTGTGAAGAGCTTTTATATAATTTGTTATTTTAAATTTTAAATTAATCCAATACTAAATACGAATAAGAAAGTAATAAATAAAAGAAAGGGTTTTTTTTTTTAAATTTTTTTGGATGCATTAATCCTTATATGAACAGTTTTTTACATAAATTGTATTTTAAACCAATAAAGTAATTTATTTCATTCATTACTTACTGTGACCAAAGAGAAAGAAGAAAGAAATTGCTATAACAGGAAAATATCTGAATTCCATTTTTGTTACTTTATCTTTAAGATTGAAAGTGACACTAGCAAAAAAATCAAGAAATTGGAGTGCCTCTCACCATGCTGTTCCACCAGGTGTATTGTTAATTAATACAACATAACCTTTTTGGTGCCTATGGTCTATAAAAAACCCTATTAGGTATTATTTAATAAAAAAAATGTTTACTCAAATCTTTCTAAAGACACAACTTTTTATTTTTTGTGTATAGTGAATCTTATCCATTACAGAACAGAAGAGGCTACATTTACAAAATTAAACGTTTTTTTTATACTCATTATATGTTTTATGTGCGATAAATTACAATTTACGATCATTTTTAAGAACATATTGTTCAATATATAAGTAGAAAAAAGAGCAATGAACATATTTTTTTTTCTTTCTGAAATAAAATAACGAAACAATGGTCATAAATTTTAAAACTATATAGTGTACGTCTAGAGAAAATGCTTAGAAAAAAACGTGTTTTTATTATTTATCTAGCAATTTAAATAAAAAAAGTACTATTAGAATTAAACATAAGGTATTTTATTTTGTTCCATGAATTTTCGATTATAGGGTATTTAAACTGATACATAATATTTCAACGTTGGTTAAAAATAAATTCAGTTTATAAGTAAGTAATTTGCGTTACAATATTTTATATATATTTTTAAGAGTCTGACGTGAACAAAAATTAAGTAAGGTTTGTAATAGATATCAGTCTAAGCTATCCGGCAAATTGTTTTAAAATTATCAAAATCAGCCAAATTCTGCTTTCATTTAAATTTTGCAAATTCTATAGAGTTGATAAAATATTCACTTTAAGCGTTAACATTTATGTGTGCGTTTAATTTATAACCAAATGCCATTTAATTAATTTAGATGCAATGTATTTCGTTTTTAATAATGATATCCACACACGCTTGCTGAATGTTATAAGATCATTTACCCAATTAATTATGTTTGTACCCAATTAAGTATGTTTATTTACCCAATTAATTATGTCCTGTTTATTTTAAATAGTAATAGTATTTCCTGACAATATTAATCATGGCATTTTTAGATAGTTTTTAATAGATTTACAGACGGTTAATTTTTAAATTTATATAATATCCGAAAAAGATATCTAAATTTGTATGAATATACATGAACTAAAAATTCAGAGTTTGTGATTTTCATTTTTATTCCTTATGATATAAAACTAGAGCAAGTCAGAATAAAATTTTATTTCATACATTTCTGACAACTGTCACAGATACAAGAAAATGAATACAATGTATGAAACGAAATAAAAAGGAAAAAAAAAGCTGTAAATATTTTATTTAAAAGAAATTGAAATTTTAATTTTCATTTCATTAATTTTATCATTGAAAACAGAAAAACAATTTATTAACTGTTCAAATTCATTGAATCGATTACAATTTTATTAGGTCAGAATTTTGTTTTTATTTATACATAAGACAAATAATAAAAAAAAAAAAAAAAAGATGCTCAAAAACGTTATTCGAATAGTTAATTCATTACGCAGATGTGATGCATTTATATAAAAAAAAAAATAATCCGGATAAAGTTTCAGAAATTAATGCTTTATTGATGCACAGATACATATAAACAAACAATAAGTTAAGTACAGGCTCAGCATTGTTATTAAATGGCTTGGCTCTATTTCACAAAGTTGGTAAAAGTCAAGCTTAGGATTTCTTATTAATCCGTATCCTCCTCCTTCTTATCATCTCCTACTTGATCGGTAGAATGGTTTGAAATGAATGCTGATCAGGACCTAAATATTCCCTATTGGTTAGAGATCTGATAGTCTAGCTAGACAAAAGGTGTTTGACAAGTACAAGGACAGTCGGTAAAAATTATTATCCTGTGTGGTTGAGTGATATCTTGTTGAAATGTAGCTTAGATTCCATGAATTGAAGGTCAAGACAGTATAGCTTAAAATGCAATTGACCTATAATTTCAAAAGCATTCAAAGAGATTTGGTCAAATCAAAAGAGATCCAGAATCACTAAAAACAGACAACTTGATGTGCACAGGTGTGAAGTAGTTAACTTATATGGTTTTTGTGATCGGTAAGTCTTGCTTGCGCTTCAAGGTGACCAATAATGGCAAATCAAGTACTGTGGCAGACATGAGATCACCCTCTGCATTGACAACTGGTGCTGGTATCAATCGTGTCAATTTTCATAGAATGATAGTATCTCTCAAATAGTGACTGTTCATACAGTAAACAAATCCGCATTCAAAGCATTAATTCGGCTAATTGACAGGCAAAATAAAATTATAATAGCGGATATTACCTCGAAGTTTGTTTTCTAATACACATTAGCAGTACGAACAGTAAGATGCTTAACAAGTCAAGGTATTTATTTGTTGAATGACTTCGTTATTTATATGCTAGACCAAGAGGCATTAGCATACGAAATTGCTTTACGAACAAAATTTCTTCCTTGGTGTCATGGCTTCTTTATGTAAAAAAATTATTTTCTTTCTCAAAATAAAGCAGTATAAACAAAAAATGTTGACATATTTTTCTAATTGCTTTATTTTGATTTAAATTATTCATTACACTTTATTTTCCAACGTAGTTCAGCATTAAATAAGTCAACACAACAGGCTTTATGAAAATATTTTTTTTTAAAATAAAATTGTTAAATAGTTTATATTTTTCGTTTGATGGTGAATTAATCTTATATTTATAAATTTTAAATTAATTGTTTATTTTATGATATTTATTTCAATACACTATAATCAACTATTTTAAACAATTGTATTATAAATATACAGAGTAATCTTAATCCAACTGGTATAACTCAGATACAGATGGTTATCTGTATCTTGATCTGTTAAACAAAATGGTTGAAAGGTTCTTAAAGTGATTAAGGAATTCATGGGAGGGAGCATTCTTTGAAAAAAAATGGTTTCAAATATCAACGATTGAGATATTTATAAGGCTCGCAATGATTAGAGGATTTAAATGGTCATGCAAAAGAATTACATTAAAAATTTGTACTGAAATATTGTCTTTTATTCGAGATTGTGAATAAGATCGATTTTACCATCATCCGTGTGAAACAATAATTGCAGTCACTGCTGTTCTTAGATATTTGAAGACTAATGTCTATCCCTTTTAATTTGACAAGGACAGTAAAGGACATTTAGGACATTATACATTTGAAAGTAGAGCAGTTCTTTCTATAAAAAACAGGATGCCTGGTACAAAAGAGAGATAAATTCATCGAAGGAAGGAATTTAAAAATTTGCAATTAAACTTATTGTTTCGTCAATGTAATTCTTTGCCATGCTAATTATTTACCTTCGTAAACATAATATTTCCTTCTTTCAGCTATTTTAGTACCTTATTTTTATCACAGAATTCTCCTTTTTCATGTGCTCCTGCTAAATTTCCTGCCATTCCATTTGTTTGATAAAGTTATACAGAACTCTCAGCTGTCGGTTTAATTGCGACATAATTATAAAAAATTTTATACATGTAAATATCCAAAAAAGATTTGATTAAATAAAATTGCTTTAAATTCATGTAAAGTAAGCTGTTATAATGTGCATCGTAATTTTTAGAATTTCTGAGATTGGTTTATAAAATGTAGTGTTATTTATTGATACCTAATTTAAACCTTATTTATTTGCAAATATTATTATTTTTTAATTACTTAATCATATGTTGGTTAAATACACAGTATTTGTAATTGGATTTTACAGATTAATATATTGCCTTCATATCATTAACTTAATTATGTCGTGCCTTTTTTACTAGCCAGAACTTTTCATATAATTTTCATCTTAAGAAAAGATAGCATTTCATTACTAAATAATAAAATTATGTATGACTTTATTTAAATGCTAATAATCTTTAGTTGGGTATTTTATGTGAATTCGATCTTTTTTTTTTTTATTTATGTACTAGTTCTATTATGCAGTACTTAACAAAAAATTTACAGAGCAAAACTTATTACACTTGTGAATTGAAAAGGAGACCACAGTTTAACAAAATAAAACATATTTGGATGAAAAACTTTTTATTTTGTTGGGAGAATATAATTGTATTGTCTAAATCATATCCTTGTACATAAAGGGAACTTCACACTGAATTGATTTGATCATCTGAAAAAGAGATTATAAGATCATTGTACATCAAAGCTTGATAAGTAACAAAAGCAGATATTTAAAAAAAAAACCTATTAAAAGAAAATAAATATGATAATATTTAATAAGAAAAAAAAAAAATAATGATTATAAAATATTCACTAAGAGAAAATAGAATTTGCTTTCTATATGTACAAAACTAATTATTTTTATTTAAAATAAAATGTTATTTGTTTAAAAAATTATTAATATTAAATATTAATAATTTTGTTAAATATTGTTTCTAATAATAAATTTGTTAATAATAAATTCTATTTTTTTTTTTAATTTAAAACTTTTGAAAAATTTATATTTATTGTGCATTCCCGATAAACTGCTATATCTAAATTTATTTATAAATTAAAAACATATTACTCAAAATTAATGGATTTACAGTTTATCATTTTTTGCTCACTTAAGTTATAACTCCTTAAAAGATTTTATCATGTATTTCGAACGTATCGAACAATTCACTATGTCTAATTTTTAGTATGATGTTTTCATGATGAAAAAAATAAAATAATCAAAATAATTTAAAATAAAAAAAGAATTAATTTTTGGAGTTAATTATATTAAATATCTTGTTCTAATGGTTTTAGGTTCTAATGGAGATTTGTTCTAATGGTGACCTAAAACCATTTTTCTAATGGTTTTAATTTTTATAAAGTAATAAATTTAATTTACAACCATTTATAAATTTAATAAATGGTAAATTATAAAAAAATATAATAATTAAAAATATAATTTATAACCATTTATAAATTTATAAATTTCAGAAAAATACTCGAACTGACTTCAAAGTATTCTAAAAATTATTGAAATGAGTTGTACTAAAAATATCACAAATAAATAATAATAAAATAATGTTTTAACAATAATAAAAATTATAACATTTAACTTCGTCTTATGTACAGGATAGTCATATTTAAAAATGAAAGATTTGAAATTCATATAGCAAAAATTCTATTAAGCCGCATTTAACAAAAAAAAAAATATTTATACAATTCAGACTGCGAATGGAAATTCTTAAAAGCTGAAAGAGAAATAGTTCCGTAAACTTCGCATTTTGGGAAAATCAGTTGAAAATAAATAAAAAATTATATGAAAAAAAATTGGGATCATCTATTACAAATGTGGATTATTATTTTTGTAGATATGACATCAATTAGCTAAATTTGCATTTGTAACTGAAAGTAATGATCATTTAAATACGGAAAATCATGTTAAACTATAAAAAATAAAGGAATAATTATATTTATTATTATATCGACTCTTTTGTTTGATTACAATGAAATCATAAATTGAGAAGCTGTTTTAAAATTTTTGTCTACAAATAAATTAAATTAATTTTATAAATAACTAGGATATAAACAACAAAAAGTGCAACGAAAAATTTAAACAAATCAGTATATTTATTAAGAGAAGATTTTAAAAATATGAATATGCTTATGACATGAATAATTTAAAGAAACTAAGGATCCTACAATTAGACAAATTATTTACGAATGTTGTATTGTAAAATAAAAAAAACTATAAAAACAATTTTCTATTGTATGCATCCCATATCCCCTCTTAGAATCTATGTTTAACAAGTGTACAGTTGATCCAGACAGAAATCCCCAGTAGCGTCGATTTTAGTCACTATATTCAGTGACTCGAGCATGTATACGGTGTCTAGCATCGACACATATAAAAATATTCTCCAATATGGCGTGCAAATATATGTCAATACTCTAATCCTACCGTCCCTCACTTATTGATGAACTATCCATTCAACATGCAGGTAGAACAGGTGATCCACAGATGAATCAAACACAAATAGTAATAAATTACCTAATTTTTATCAATGATTTCACATTTAAACTAAAGTTTATAACTTATGCACATTTTTAATTAACAATGTTATCACTTTCAATAAAAATGTTTTTATAATTTTTTTCCATTATCTTAATATATAATCATCAATTTTTTAATTTAATTTATTTAGCAAATGAGTAAAATTATTTTAATTCAAACATTTCTGATTCATCATGATAATTAATTATTATCATTATTATTATTATTAATGTAGCGTACAATGAGAATTTTTAACACCATATTTAATTTATTATCTTGCAAATTTCAAAATATTAATACGTTAACAATAATAATATTTTATAACTTGTTTTATACTTTATTTGTGGTAAATTATTATTCAGACACATTCATAACGTTATTTGTTAATGGAACAACAAAATTTCAGTTTCAGAGTACCCTAGCATTTGATATGGGCTTCATTGCGCGTTCTGTTTTTCACTGAGAATGCATTTTCCTTCTTTACCCATCCAGCCCAATAGAATGATTATGAATTTATCATGATTATCTATAGCAGAAATATGGCAGATTTCAATTCGGTTTCGATTGTTGGTTTGAATTGAATTACTCCTGTTTAAATGATCACTAAGTTAATTTGTAAACCACTGTTGCCATTGTAGAATATTGTAAAAGAGGATACCAATTATTATCATTATCTATCAACAATCATATCATCTGTATAGAGAATTTCAGTGAATATCCTTATCTATTGTATAAAAAGCAATGCATTTTAGACATATTTTCAGACTTGAAAAATTATCATGAATTTTAAATGAAAATATTCCGTATGTACTATCTGTTAAAATATCTATTTTGTAGGCTCCTTCTTTTAAAGAAATGTAGTTCAGAATTACTGGATTAAAATACTGTAAAGCAATCCAAATTTAGAAACATTATTCTTATATTTATGTATCTGTTAATCATTTATTAAAATATTTGTGATAATTCAATGCGATAAAATAATTATGTTCAATGACTTCGTTAGATCCATTAAACTTAAATGTCACTATATTTTTTTGTTGATTGTAAAGAATCGTATTGATCAATTTTTTCTGTAAACTTTAGAAGAAAAACAAATATTTTGTTTCTGAATGCCCAGCATTTGACTTGACTTACGGGAACCGTGGATATCTTGTTGAAACAGTGTCTCAAGGTGCAATACTGGGAACCTTGCATTCATATCATAATTTGCTGTCAAGCTGAAGGAAAAGACTTAAAGACCTTCAAATATATATGAAAAATACGTTTTCATAACTATGTATTTCCAATGATAATCAAATTAATTCATAATTTTTTCTCCTCTTATTTTTCATGAAAAAATCATTTTTTATCCAGCAATTTACTATTGAATCTTTGGTTTTTGCATATTTTTTAAACTTTCTTTTCGTGTAATAGCGATGACATCAACATTAGATTAAACCTTTCAAGTTAGACAAGTTAGATTAAACAGCTTTCAAGTTAGACAAGTTAGATTAAACAGCTTTCAGTTATGCTGTACTTGCATAGTGTGGTATTCTTAAGGTTCCCTTAGAACCCAAAAGTGTTTATAAACATAAATCACTGTTTTTATAGTTTACTTTTAATTTACATTTATTTATAAATATTACAAATTAAGACTACTTACTCATTTTAACCTGTCAAGGCTAAATAAAGAAAAGAATCAAATGATTATGAAAAATTAATGTTGCAAGAAATATTAGTCAACAATCAAAACAAAATAAAAAAAATTTAATAATTCGATTACAATTTTATATTAAAAATGATTTTTATTATTTAAGTTAAAAACAGTAATTTTATAGTTATTTTAAATTTCATGGTAAAATTCAGATATATTAAAACACGTTTTCATAATTTCGTATTTCACAATGATAATCAACTTAATTAATGTAATTTCTTATTTTTCATTCTTAATGTCAATTAAATTAATCAGCGTCTTTTATATAGTAATTTTCTATTGAATCTTTGGTTTTTGGCATATTTTTTTAAACTTTGTTTTTGTGTATTAGTGATAACATCCAACTTCTACAAACATATTTCATGATTTATTAAAAGTATGGACTCAGTTTAATTTTTTTTCACTTTTTTATTACAGAAAATAGTGGAAATGCGAAAATAGTGGAATGCATATTAATTAGAAATTAAAATAATGTTAATAATTTATACAAAAAGTTTAAATAATTCATTTAAAAAATTTTATTAAAAATAAATGTGTTTTTATCGTTCGAATATATGTTATGGTGATGATTAAATAAATAAATTCCTAAAAAAAAAAAATCGAAAACATAAAAATCAGAAAAGTTTTATTGTGTATAGATCAGGGACGGGCAAACTTTTTCGGTCGCTGGCCAAAAATCGAAAAAAAGTTTGGCTGGCCAAGATAAATTTTTCTAAAATTTTGAAAACAATATACAAGTATTACAATTTAAATATGTTAATGAGATGAATGAAATTGCGATTTCATTTTTAAAAGTTTTCTTATATTGTGGTTCCAAGTGAGATGTACTGATTCTAAGGAACCAGACTAAATGCTCATCTGTCAGTCTACTTCTGAAATAATTCTTTCTTTATGATTCATAGTTGAAAACATTTGTTAACATATATAAGATGAAGCAAACATAGCACTGATTTTCTGGGCGTGAGTTATTAAATTTGGGAAACTTGTTTTCTATAATGATTTGTAAAACTCAAACTTTGACATATTTAAAAACAACTCCTTGAGATGATTGTTAGATTGCATCTCAATTAATTCAACCTGCATACCTCACTGCTCTTAATTTATGTTGAAAAGCATGGTAAAAATATCCAAAAATAGAGAAAGTAAAAGATCACCAATCCTTTGAAAGAAAGGAAGAAAAAATTATATTTAATTAAAGTAGAAAAGGAGATGGATATAAAATATATATTTCTTTTAATTTGCTTCGGGCCGGAAAATTAAAAATTCTATCCGGGGCCGGATAGAACCTTCCGGTGGGCCGGAGTTGGCCCGCGGGCCGTAGTTTGCCCATCCCCTGCTATAGATCAATCAAAATGAGGAAGTTGAACATATTTCAAGAAATATTATGAAGTAAAAGGTAATAATAAATCCATTTGTATTATGGCCATTACTAATGTTTTATTACAATATGGATATTGCTGTTATGGACAAAAAGCTAATAATCATTTTATTACGATATGGAATGCTTTTTTCTGTGTACAAATATTGCATTTTATAATCAATTGAATTTTCTCGCTATTTTTGTGACAAGATTTTAGGACATAACCGAATACTTTTCTTTAGAAATAAAACCTTGTTTGATCCTAAACAACTAAAAAGTAATCGAAATGCTAAGAAAAATAAAAAAAAATTTTAATGCATTAAACATCTATGAAAACTACAAAATTGCTTTGATTTTTTGACAAAAACTACATTGAACTTTATCTAAACTGCAATGAACTTTTCAGTGACAAAATACAATGAACTAGAGTTGTTTGTTATTAAATTAACTAAAGTAGTTGTTCATTAAATAAAGATTAAATTTAAGTAGGATTAAATTAATTTGCATAAATATATTTGTGAGTTTAACTATTTTAGCACATATTTAAAATATCATACATCCAATATGTCTTACTCTCAAATGGTATATCAAATTTGACAATGATAAGATTTTATTTCTAAATACCTAATTCTGTGAAATTTTAATTTTTACTTACCATTTACAACATTTGAGACTGTAAAAAAAAAAATTAAAAAACGTTATTTTGTTAAATTATATAAATACTCTTCGTATAAAATACAAAAGTAAAATTTTAAATAGAATTTTGTTAAAAATATATGTTTTAAATTCTGTCTGTAGTAAGTAAGTTGTAGAATAGGAATTATTTTCTTATAAAATAATTGTAAGTTTCGAAATTTCATACTTAATAAAATAATCATAAAGTGTTATTTTTTTTCTAAGGCACAACTTATTACTATTTATACACAAAATCAATGACATTGCAACTAATTGAAGATGTTAAATTATCTCTTTCATTGATAGTTTTAAATTTCATCATCTTAAAAAGGAAATAAAAATATTAAATATATTTAAAATGTGTTTTTCTTAATTTTATAACAAAATTTTAGGTAAGTATCAAACGCAATTTTGGAAAATACATGTATCTATTGCTATATTGTCAATTTAATGTTTATAAAACACAATTAAATTGCTTTTTCAAATCCTTCTCTTAGCTCACACTCTCCTTATATATATATCTTGTTCAAATTTTCAATCGTTAATGAAATACTTTTTATTCATCCACTCAAGTTCAAATACATTTTTTAAAACTTTTAGTGATGAACTGTATTAAAATTCAAATATTAATTCAGTAATTAAATTTAATTAATTAATTTTAGTTTTTTTTTTAGATTTAAGTTGCATATATCTACCAATAGATGGCGCCAGATAAATTTAAAAAATGAATGGAAATTATTTATAAAGAACTTTCTGCAATATAGTGGAAAAAAAGTAGGAATTGACTTTAAAAATTGTTTTTTATATTACTTGTTTTCCATTTTAAGACACTAATTTTCTTAATATTTTTAATTTGGCCAGATTCCTGATATGATAACTAGTGCGATATATATATATATATATATAAATTGCACAAGTTCAAATTCGCTGAAGTACATTGTATTGTTACTGATTTTATGAACTATTTTTTTTTACGCTATTGAAAAATATGTAATTGAATATTTGCAAATTGAATAAACAGCTGAATATTTGTTTAGTTTTAAGTATTTAGCATTTGCAGAGCATCACTACTCAGGTCAGTCAGTTATTATTTAAGCTTAAGCATATCTATATTAGCATGCATATCTATATTAGCATTACTAATATTATATTATTTAAACTAATTTATAATTTAATATCTTTGTTTAATGATTTTTAAAAACATTTTAGAATTAAATTAAAATTTATTTATTTATAAAAAAAATTCATTTTAATTTAATTCTTTCTTTATTGATGTTCTTTTATTGCGGATAAATATAACACATATTTCGAGCTAAAAATGTTTTAAGGGTAGTCATTATTTTTTTTTTTTTTAAATTTCCATGTAAATAAATATAAAATAAAATATTTTCTTACTTCCGTCAGAAATTTCTGAAAAAAGTAATATATAATAGAATGAATTTAACATAAAAATGGATATTGTTTAAACTAATAATTTTTTTGTGATGTTATTTAATTTTATTTTATTGGCGTTGAAATCACGAAAATATTATTTTTAAAAACAAAGAATCCAACATCCGAATACAAAAACCAAAATAAACAAAAAACTAATATGGTAACAATATTTAAAAAGAAATATAGAATATGTATGAATATAAATTGTATAAAGAGCACATGCATAAAGTTGAAATGATATTTCTATTATTTTTATATGTTTTTCAGTTTTTATAATAAATATTGTAATTAAAAATGTTCATGCAGAACAAAACAATGCATTTGCTTAATATGCTTTTAACAAACAGCAGTTTTTTAATAGATTATTTGAAATATTTAGATCGTTAATTCTCGAACAGACTTGTAAATTAATAAAACCTTAAAATGTAATTATTATAGACACATTACATTATAAGATGCATTTCAGATAAACCAAAATTTAATTATAAGAAAACTACTTTTTCCCAATATTTAATTATTTAATATTTTTTGAAAAGAATTTAATACACTTTTAAAACAATTTTCGGTTAAATTAGAATGTAAGCAAATATTGTAAAAGATATATATTTCTCTTTTAAGAAATTTAACAACTATGCATTCCTATGTTTATCATTATAACAACTATGCAAATATTTAAAATTCTACAGAGAGGAAATTCAGTTCTACAAGTTAAATATATTTAATTATATATAAATAGCATATATATATTGGATTTAAATAGTTATTTTAGCATTAAATGTCTTATTGTCATTCTTTAAGGAAAATGAAATGAAATTATGACGCAATAAAAAGTTTGCTATTTAAATAATTTTTGCCACTTCGTGAGTAACAAGGCGTTCATTATTAAATTGTTTTTAGCAATCTATAATTCTTACCTTGAGCTACATTACCAGCTGCGAAAAAAAAAGAAAAATATATTTAAAATATTTGCCTTCTCATAACTAAAATTATTTACATATGTCCATTTAAAATAACAATATACATTTACAACACAATCAGAAATAATTAATATTTATTAAAATCATTAAAATACTTTATTTTAACAAAATTTTAGAATTATAATTTTTTAATACTGTATATTTTTCATATTATACAACAAAAATAAAATTTTCTATAACTGATATTTATTCTATTATTGAGAATGAAGAAATTTTTTAGGTTTTTCTTGTGTTTATTTAATTGAATGAGAGAAATTGTTTTATAAGATATGTCTTTACCATTTTCCTAAATAAAAAATAATATATGCAGAATCTATTTGCCATACGATAATCATAATGCTGGTCAATAAACGAAATGCTGCAGTGAAATTTAAACTACAACCCCTGAACTTTATAAATTTTTTTTTAACCATACTTTATTCTTTCCATTTTCTAATTTATTGAAAGGTGGGTTTAATTTAATTTTTTTATTTTTGCTTTAAAAATAAAAATTCCAAAAATTCTAAATAATAGATATTTTATGTAGGTCTCTTGATATAGCAGATAAAATCAAATAAAAATAATTACCTCCATCTGAGATTTCTGTAGGAAGGAAAGAGAATAAAACATATAAGCGTAATTCAAGTAATGATACATTACTCAATTTATCAAAGATACTTAATTTACAAATTTTATGTGAAAAATATGTATAGCATATATGTAAATATACATTGTTCTAATAATTCTTGTATATTTAAAACAAAATATTTTTATATGATTTATAAAAAAAATTATTCGTCCGACATATAAAAATTTTATTCTGTTTATTTACAAAACAATCATAATGTTACTAATAAGAATTTATTAAGAAATGTTATAAAACCAATTTTATTGTTTGAAATGCATACATGTAATTAGTTTTTGTTATTGTATAATTGTAACTTCAAATTTCTCTTTAAATTTATAGTTTAAATTAATTAATTATCTATTTACTATAAAAGACCAATGGATCCATTTATTTTTAAAAACGCATCAGAACTTTTATTCTTTTGGTCTACATTGGATAGATTTTTGCAGATTTGATAAATCTTTAGTATGGATTCGAGCTTTTGTTGCATTAATAGTTAAATAGTGACACAATGCTTCATATGTTTTAATGTTTCATTTTAAATTTTTTATAAGTGCTTTATCTTTGGTATTGGTTTTAAAATTATATTGATGTTCTATAATATGGCGCAATCACTAAACATGCCGGAAGTTTAGAAAGTTTATTATAATACTTTAATTTTTTTTTAATAATTTTTGTATTTTTAATTTGATAATAGATATAAAGGGCGTATTTGTTAGTGAGCTTTACAAATTATAATTTCAGAAATGGTTCTTCAATAAAGATATAGATGGATTAAATAAAGCGAGAGTTTTAAATAAAATGGTGTTATTTGAAAAATATTTTTTTTTTTTTTTTTTTTTTTTTTTTTACATTTTCATAAAAGTAATTTTTAATGTTAAAGTTATTAAAATAACATATTTATATGACTTACGTCCGATGGCATCACCCACTAAAATTAAATAAAAGAATGTAAAAAAATAATTTATAATACACAATATAAATGTACACAGACATATAACATTTATCAACTATTTCAAAAATTTAAAGCATTTATTTTTCAAGTAAACCTCAACATACATTGAGATATAATTATTTTTTTTTTTCACGATTACACATTTTCACATCACATTTCGATTTTGAGATCAATTAAAATGCATGTAATATTAGCCATGTGTAACTCATGTTATGTACAACTCATTTTAATGCTTATGTCATCTAATTGAATTCAATTCAAAACTGTTACTTTATTTTTGTATACAGTAAAACATCTAAGAACAGACTTATTTACATCTACTAATATAGTATCCTTTTCATAAAATCTTCTAATATAGTATCCATTTCATATAATCTTTCTCATCTTCATGCACTTAATGGTTAATTTCTAAATGAGAATTTAAAAGATCGTGCGAGGTGAATTTCATTAGAGCAATTTGCTTCATAAATATGTTGTAAATTAATCATAATAATTGATTTCAGAATTAAAGATATGTTTGGTAAGTGCACTTTGTCGAATATTTATTTTTAAATACTTAAAAGAATGGTTTCTTTGTAGAAATATAAATTTATAAAGCGAGTTACTTAAATTCAATAAATATGTAGATAGCAGGAGAAAGAAAATATCAATTATTCCGATTTTTAGATAAAAAAACGGAAAATTTATTATTTCATTGTCATTTATATGAATAATAGAAAAACTGAATAAAATTTTAATTTCAATTTTAATGTAAATAAAATAACAACTAATAATTCTATTAATAAAATTAAGTTAACTGATTTAAAAAAGGAATTTGTTAAATTTTTTTATTATAAAATCATAAATATTTAAAATGTGATCAGTAACACTCTGTTTTTTTATTTCATTATTTCAAATGGTGGATATTTATTTATGTTTACATTTTTTTCTGTCAATTTAAATGTAAATTCTAACTTAATAGGAGAAACAATGTAAGAAAAATAATAATTCATACAAATATCTATTTAATATGATAAGTTTTAGTTAATCATGGTTAATTTAAAAAGTTTATTAAAAGTGATTATTATGGTTTATAGGAAATAGATGGCTATACTTACATCCATTTGCAATAGCTAAAAGAGTAATACGAATAAGTTTTTTTAATTAAAATTTTAAAATGTATCATTTAAAATTTCTTTCTCTCTTTATATCTATCTATCTATCTATCTATCTATCTATCTATATATATATATATATATATATATATATATAGATAGATAGATAGATAGATAGATAGATAGATAGATAGATATAGATATATTCTTGTTTGTAAAAATTGTCACACCAAAAATTGTTCGAAATGGTATTTGGTGTAGCCACCACGAGCTGCAATAAGTGCTGCTATACAACATGGCATGGAGTCAAACAAATTTTGAGCGTCTGCCTGGAGAATAACATTCCAAATTGTTGAAATGCGTACCCACGGCTCATCTGTAGAAAACTGGCATTTCAGTAGTCTGAATAACACACATAATTTGCATTTATTGAAAATTTCAGCTCAATCCCGTCATTCTTTCATAGTGTGCATTTACAAACAGTTTATATATGCATATATTTAAATTTATACATAGAGAGAGAGAGATAGATGGATAGATAGGTTCACTATTGGGAAATATATGTTATTATCTAAAATAATGATAATAATAAGTTGAAAATCTTGTACTAGTTGAAAAAATAAATGAATTTCATATTAATTGTTTTCGAAATAAAATATTTGTTATATAGATATTTGAAAATATTCGTAAATTTCATTAAAAAAAAAAAAAAATCTTTCAAAATTAAGAAATCAGATACCAAATGAGACTAAAAAATTTCAAGATTAATTACTAAATATTTATAAATACAATGAGATTCCTAAAAACATTTTAGTATTCTAATTTGACAAATGCTTAATTATAATTATTATTAAAAAATTATGGATTACTTACCACTTACTGGGTCCTCTTTTTATATGAAAATAAATAGAGAAAAGAAAATTATTACATATTACTTAATCTGTTAATTACATATTTTTATAATAAATAAGCAATAAATTATCACGTTTTCAAAATTTTCAAAAAATTTCAATTATATAAAATAACAAATAATTAATAATAATAATATAATGAAGTAATTAAAAATTAAGTAACTTTATATTTAAATTGAAATTATACAAATATATTTTGTAATTAGTCTGAAACATTGCAAAAATATTTATACAAAATTGATTTAAATGACTATTAAAATATAATCATTTCTCATGAATGATTTAAAATAGTAACTCTCTTTATTTAGAGTTAAATAAAAACACTTACCAGTGCCTAAGAAAAGATTTAAGACATTTTTAATGATTAGACATTATTAACAATAACATTTTGTATAACACAACTACAAAAATTAATATTTCAGTTTTAATTTAATACAGTTATAATAATTAGTAGTACAGTTACAATGGTTAATAATATTTTTAAATTTAATTCAGTTACAACATAATTTAAATATGAGGTAAAACATTTTAAAGCATATCAAAAAAATCATTTGTAAGCAATATTATTTCCTTTACATGTTTAGTCATATTATAAATCAAGTTATGTTTTCATAATAAATGTTTAAATAATTCTTACCGTCAAGGACTTTGTCAACTGTATGGATAAAAAAAAATTATTTTAAGATTTATTTTTTTTTCAAAATTTAAAATTTTCAATTTAATTTCATTTCATTTCAAAAATTATCCATAAAAATTGAATATAATCACACTTAATGAGTTTAAAGTAATACTATTGAACAAATCATTGAGAAATAACATAAAAAAATAATATATATTTCCTAATCATAATTTTAAAAAATTAGTACAAATGATTGAAAATTTATTTAATTCTGTTCTAAACTAAAATGTATGCATCAAAACAAAATTGAAAAAAAATTTGTAAAATATTATATATTTTTATATGTATTAAGCAATGTGTCTTATTTATGTGTAATAAATATGACAATGATATTTTAATTTAAATTATAAAATATCTCTTAAAGGACAATTTCTTTTAAATATTTACTTTATAGGAAAATAACTTCTCTTTTTATTTAAGAAAATTATTTTATTTATTATTATTTTTGTACGAAAACGTTATAATGTTTTCTTAAAATTATAGCACACGTGTCTATATGATTATATTACAAAAGTTAAGCATATATATTTTAAAAACATTTATTTTTAAGGAAAAATAACTTATTTATATAAACTATTAAATAATTTGAAGTTTAAATGAAATTAGGAATATTCCAATACTTACTATGGACTGCAGTACCTGTAAATAAAATATAGAAAACATTTAGGTAACCACAAAAATATCAACTATTTTTTGGTTTTATAAAATTCGGGTATTATTGCGAGAATAATAAAATTAAATTACATTACATTCAACAACAAAAACATTTATTTGTTATTATTTAATAAAAATAATATTGCAATAAATTAGTAATTTTTTAATGTAATTAAATTTTCAGAAAAGGTTATTTTAAAAATTATAAATGGAATTTAATGGAACAAAATGCTCATTTGTTAAAAATATCTTTCAATGGCTCCAACCAATTAAAAATATAACATAACAAATAGATTTAAAGAAGTTTATAAATTTTATTTTTATAAATATTAAAGGACGCTTGTAAATTATATTAAATGTTTTGAAAAATCTCACATTTGCAAATTAATAAACTATTTGTAATAACCTATTATTTATTTTTAAAATTTAATTTCATAGAGGACTTAAAATCATTAAGAATAGTAAATAAATTTAGAATTTAGACAAAGGAAAACCATTAATTAATTAAATTTATTTAAAAAAAATCCTTACCATTAGCAATATTATTCACTAAACAAGAAAAAGAAATACGAAAAACAAAACATTAAAGCAAATAATAAAAATAAACTCATAAAAATTAAATAAATAATTTTAAATTTTAAATGAAGCAGTGATCCTAATTTTATTTTCCATTTCAAAAATAACAGATAAAGAAAAACATTTACAATTTCGAAATTATCAATATAAATTAAATTAATTTTTTTCTGCAATTTTCTATAGCTTCAAAAAACTCATACAGTTATATTTTGTAATAATTTTATCAATTAAAAGTATAATTAATATCAAAAAATCCCTCATATAAATTTGATATACTTATAAAATAAATTCAAAAATATATTGATAATAACTATCAATATTTAAAGATAAGATTTATTACATATTTCGATAAGAGTTTATTTTTATCTAAATATTATTTAATTTATGACAAAAATATTAGTTTTATAAAATATATTAGTTTTTGAAAATACCTGCATGTCCAGCATCTAAATATAGCATAAATTATGAAAGATGTTATTTTATAAATTTATAAAAGTATTTATTACATAATTTATATTTTTAAGCACAAAATGGTTTTATTTAAGAGCCACTTTTGTGACACATCAATAAAAATTTTAATAGCATTACAATGTTCATACATGCAATACATGTAATACAATATAATACAATGTCAATGTAACATAATGTTAAACAAAATTTTAAATAAATTTTGATTCTTATATTAAATAAATTGAAAGATGTGTCAATATCTTAGAGTATAAAGATGCATGAAATTTGTTTTTAATTTAATAATTTTCATTTAATAACATTAATGTATAAGTACATAATTTGAAATTAAGACGTTTGAATCCTTCAAGCTGTTTTCACTAATTATTTTAATTCTATTTACTGATTGAATGCCTTGATTGCATTAATTAAGAATTAATAATGTTTCCTTTTTATATGTTTTTAGTCACAGAAATCATAATTTCTTTTCATTTCATTTTCAACTTATAAAGTAAATTTTATAAGAGATTCAAATTGTGCTTAAAAGATTATTTTTAAATTCATACATTTAAAAAGTACGAGAAGAACAGAAAAATAAGAAAAAATATGAAGAAATGAACTGTTGCGTCGAAATCCAGGTCCCCGTGCATAGGGGAAGTCAACGCCCTATGTCCCGTAAACATCCTGTTGTGGGGGTGTCTGGCAGGGGGTGAGATGACGAGAAAGAGAAAGGAATGTAAGAGAGGGAGTTGAACAACAGTAACCAAAGAGGTTGTGTGGCCAGTCCATCCACGAGTGTGATGGCTGCCTAAAATAAAGGAGTTCAATAAGTGTAACCCCAGAGAGAGGTTGTGTGGCCAGTCCATCCACGAGTGTGATGGCTGCCTAAAATAAAGGAGTTCAATAAGTGTAACCCCAGAGAGGTTGTGTGGCCAGTCCATCCACGAGTGTGATGGCTGCCTAAAATAAAAGGAGTTCAATAAGTGTAACCCCAGAGAGAGGTTGTGTGGCCAGTCCATCCACGAGTGTGATGGCTGCCTAAAATAAAGGAGTTCAATAAGTGTAACCCCAGAGAGTGGTTGTGTGGTCAGTTCATCCTCGAGTGTGTTTATTATTTGAGTCTTTATTTGTGTGTGTCACCGAGCTATCGAACAGGAACTAAAGAAAAAAATCCTACTGATAATTTCTAATTATTTTATGTTTTAAATTCAGTCAACCAAGAAGTAATATGTTAATGTTTCTTTATTACATTATATTTAAAGTAATGCATGTGATGTATTTTTTTTTTTTCGTATTTCACTACAGTTATTGGTTTAATAAGGATAATTTATTTGAATAAGATATGCGTGTCTCATTAAGTATATACTTACCAACAAGGGAGTTTTTAGCTAATTAAAAATAAATAATAACTATTAATCATTCAAAGAAATATACAATCTTAATCTTTTCAGAATGAAAACCCTTAATAATTAATACATTAATATTTAATATTTAATAATTAATACATAATATATTAATTATTAAATATATTTATGTATACTTCACTATTTTTAAATACGTTATAATTAAATACATACAATATCTATATATATACAGTTAGAAATTAAACTAATGTATTAAAGAAGGTGCAACATTATTTTTAAGCGAATTTACAAATAAATATAATCAAGTGAGAACTATTTTGCTATTAGAATTTGAAACGTTATTTTTTATGAAAAGTGTAGGATGACTAACTAGATATTTTGGTTGAATTAGTTCAGAAAATAATAAAAACAATTAGTAGCTTATTGATTTTTCTGCTACTTTATAAATATATAAATACAAGCAGCAATCAAAAAGGTTTCCATTTGAAGGCGTGGCTGCGGTTCTATACAAATTGGCGAGTCGCCGATCAGGGTATACAAGCACTGATATTATTATTATTATTATAACATTAGCTTTATTTGAAGTGTGCATAGGAAAGACTGAAGCATTAACAATGGCGACGTTTGTGCCAAATGCGTCCAAACAAGACAACGTGCAGTTATTATTTATTTTCATTTATTTATTTAGGACCTAAACCAGTAAGCATTCATCGGAGAATGGATAATGTATATATGGAAGCATATCTATCGAAAATCACCATAGAGGTATGATGGTCAAAGTTCATAGCTGGATGCAATTCAAGTCAAGATTCAAATCGATCTGGGAAGCCATCAACATCCAATACTGACAACAACAAGAGAGTACTTGATGGTGTGATTCGGGAAGAATGTCGTGTGCCATTAGTGCATTTTCAGAAGACCTTGACATAAGCTTCGGTTGTGTGCAACACATCATCAAGCAGGAGTTGGCTACCATAAGGTCGGTAGCCAGTGGATACCCCGAACGTTGGATTCCGAACAAAAATCAAACCGGGTAGCTGTTTGTCTGAAGCACTTGATTCCAATGTTGAAGCCAGCATGTTCCTTGAGTGCATTGTTGCAGACGACGAAAGCTGATGTCCCTACTGGGAACCTGGATAGAAAGAGTTGACTATACAATAGTGTCCTGGGGGGTGAAGACGATCCACCTCCCCTGGTAACTTCACTTAAGATGGCCAAGAGATCCTCAGTCTCCTGGGGGATATGCGCGGCACGCTATATAACGTCACGTTTCTTTCCCAAGGGGAAACGTTCAGGGAAAATCTACGAAAGGGGATGATTCTGCTTCATAATAAAGCACATCTCCATATCGCAAATGTCGTAACACAGAAGTTACGATGCCATGTTCAGATGCCGGAAAAGTGATGCTTACTTTGTTCTTTGATTACCAGGTCCCATTGCCTATTGATTTCAAGGATCCAGATACCTCGTTCATTGTGGAAACTGCAAAAGGCTGGAGAGATTACGAAGTGCAATTAAGGGGAAACGTTCAGGGAAAATCTACTAAATGGGATGATTCTGCTTCATAATAACGCACATCTCCATATCGCAAATGTCGTAACACAGAAGTTACACTCACTAAAGGGGAAGACACTAGTCCTGATCTCACTTCATGTGATTTTTAAGTCCTAAAAAGTCCTTGAAAGGTCGACGTTTCCTGACGGATGTTGAAGTACAGACGCAATTTCGGACTTTTTCAAATATCATGTTATAAATGTTACAAAAAGAGGTGCATTCAACCTGGTGAAGCAATGGGTTGATTACTTAAATGTTCATGCGATTTTGCGTAACTAGTATACCTTTTACCTAGACTGCACTCCCTTCGAACGGATACTTTTAATTATATACATATATATAAATATATAGGAGAAAGTGAAAATATACTTTCGGTGTATTACTTTTTATAAACTTTCAAATTACTCTTCATGTGTAATTGCAAAAATAGTTCTAGAAATTTGTACGTGAAGGCTTAGAATTTTTCCAAAAATATTAATTTAATTTTTAAAAATTTAGGTAGTTAAAAGATTTAATCAATTACTTTTATATTTAATATAAAATATTGATAATATATGTATTTTTATTTTGTCAATGTCATTTTCGAATTAAAAGTGTTAATTTATATAATTATGTTAAAGTGTTAATATGTGTTAATTTTGAATTAAAATTATAATCAAGACATATTTGGTGATAATAATATTATACATTCATAGCAAAACGTTTTTATTCAATAAGTGCATTTTTGTGACATTTGAGACATTTAGCTTAAATAAACTACTATAATTAATGAATATTTAATTGTTATTGTTGGAATCGAGTTCAGACTACGCTATAGAAAATAAATGTAGTAGAGAAAACTTCATTATTATTTGCTATGAAAGGGCAAAAACATGATTTTTTATGCTAATTAATAATCATTTTAAATTGTAACTTAAAAAAGAAAAAAAAATGCTTGAAGATCAAAAATTTTTAAGTACTTACTTCCATTTACAACATCTGAAATGAAATAAGATTTATTAGTACATAAAGTGAATAAGGCAGAATCTAGTTCTTATATTCAAGCATTATGTTAATAGTTGACTTAATAGCCACACAGGCTATATATATATATCTGCGAAGTCTATTAAAATAAATCCTTAAAAAATTTCAGTATTTGAAATAAGCAATTAAACACCATGCGCATCCATGTATATATATGTATATCCATATATATATATATATATATATATATATATATATATATATATATATATATATATATATATATATATATATATACGTGTGTGTGTGTGGATTATGAACGATTCCTAGATGTTTGGTTTCAGTGTATAACATATACAGGGTGCAGTTATACACTGAAACTGCAAGCTTTGTATATAATTGCACACTGTATAGTGTGAAAAATAAATGCGACTGTAAAGTGCTTTTAATGTTAATTTGAAAACAAATCGATGCAATAATAAATGTTTTATTGGAAAAAGAAAAATTATTGATTCAATTTGGGATTTTATCTTTCTGCTACCGATCTGTTTTTTAAATTTCATTCTCAAGATAAAAGCCATACTATAAATTCTTTTGATGTAAAATGAAGTTTATAAATAGTTCTAAACTTATTTTTGTATTAGTTATTTTTATGTTTTGCATTTCAAAGCTAATGTTCAATTGCTTTTTGAATGCTCAAACTTTCAAACATTAATTTTGATCCTTGCAAAAAATTATAACTTATATTAATTTAAATTTATTATGCAATCACATTTTGCATTTTTGTTTAAACAATGTACTGAAATTCATTGAATTCTTAATGTGTATTTAACTTATATATATATATATATTCTTGCTAGAGTTAATTTATATCAGTTCAACATAATGTATAAATTTGAAGAAATCAAGTATTACCACTTACATTTAATAACATCTTTGACTGAAATGAAAAAAAAAAACAATAAGACACTATGCTTTGAAAACGTCACATAATATTTAATATTTAATAGAATCGAACTTTAAGTAAGTACACTTTAAATTTGTTTATATTTATGATTTTACACACTCATAACAGATTTTCTTTGATATGAAGCCTTTTTAATTTCATTTAAACAAACAATTATTATTATTATTTTTATTCCAAAACAAGACATTTAAATAGAATCAAATACTTTTATTATACACGTATTATCCACTATATAAATATCTTATATAATAATCCCCATTTTTAAGTTTCTTCAATATTTAATTTTAAATAAACTTATTTATTCACAAAATTAGCAGACGGAAGAGAAAATTTCTAACAATTGTTTCAGTATTGAAATTATTATATTCTATAATGTATTTCTTTAAATTATTTGTTGTAATTAATAAAGGAAAAGTGCTTATATTGCTTATCTTCGATCTTACTTTCGAAAGGGAGTATGTGGAATACAAACGATTAATAATTCCTGGTTTAGCGATTTAATCTGTGCTGTAAACACACGCAGTCTATATTATATGCAAGATCCATGCCATCCAGTCTAATTCAGTTGTAATAAACAAAATGAACAACAACTTGTCTACTCTATTGATGGTATAATAGTAGGTAGATTATTAACGATTCATTAACAAATGCCATGTTAAGGCCTCGTATGCTATTCTTCTTGATTAGAATTCTCTTTATTATCAGAAAGCCAGCTAAAACCCCTTTCGATGAAAATTTAAAATATTGTAATATTTTTAATCAATTAAAAAAATAAGCTCCGAATTATTTTATACTTTACAATTAATTTATTCACGAAAATAACATTTTTAATAATAAAAATTCAATACTAATAGTGTTATTAATAATTATCATTTTTTTTTTAAATTTTGAAACAACTCTGTGTGAATCACTTACCTGCACGAGCAATATCTATAAAAAAGTGTAATCGATGGATTAATATATCAGGATTTTGTAAGTTGTAAACTTTTAAAAGTCCTAATTTTTTACATTGTCATTCACAGAAATATTTTAGGACCGAAAAAACTTATTCATACAATAAATAAATTTTTTTTAATTTATGGATCAATTCAAAAATGCAGTAAATACATATTATAAATAAATTTCTAATAATCACTTAATTATAAGCTTAAGTAAATTACTAGTATAGAGTAAGTTTTACAGCTTAAAATGGACAGATTATGAAGATAAAATATAAAAATCATATATTAATACATGATATATCATACCTCCGGCTTCACCTGAACCGACTGTGAATAAAAAAATCTGAATTATTTCATGATATTACAATGAATCGAAAATATAATTGTTCACTATATTAAACGAAAAACAAATCTAAATTCATAATAATTTTCTTTACTAAAAGGCCTTTTTTAATTGTTTATAGTTTAATTAATTGCTTAATAAACAAAAAAAAGATTATTACTTACGATCTAAATCTTCAACGACTATAGAAATAAAATTGGGAGAAAAACAAAAAATAAAAATTAGAAATCTAATTAAAAATAATATAACAACATACTAAGGCAAAAATAAATTATTTTTAAAAAATAAATACTTTTATGTAACTTCAGTGAACAAATTAAATACTAAAAATTTATGATTTTGTAGTTAAGGAATTATGAATTCTTTATCTTTATGTTTCTGAAAAACGGATTTGTTCATTTTAATCATCCTATAACCTCATCTGTTTCATAATTTTGGTTCATGCTGTTTTGGTCTTCCTCAGTTTCGGTTACAGATTAATATTTTTTTTTTTTTAATTTTTACTTATTTCATGCAACTTGTATAATCTTTTGGATAACGTTTCCTGCAAAGCATTTTGATGGTTATGGGATTTTCCACTGTCAGGCGCTTTATTGTGAGATCTTTTGATACTAGAACAGCAGATATGTGGCAGATTCAGTCACCGTGACTCACTTCTGATGGCAAGCGGGGCTAATAGCATCATTGCATTTAAAATTGTCCGCCTTTCTTTGAGGTAAAAATCTCTCAAGGATTTTCTGTAATGTTCCCAGCTTCCCCTTCTTCCTCAGTTTCATATTAGGATATATCAGTTGATGAATTTACAAAACCCGGGAAAATATGAAGACTTTCTGTTTGGTTTCACTTATTGAGTTTCAAACCAGGTACGCTTCAAATAGGTCATTCCGGTCTCTGATACTATATCTTTTAATTCTGCAACACTCTTAATAATTATCTAACATATTTAATTTTAATTCGTTTATCACATATTGAATTTTAATTCAATACCTTCGTTTATCACATATTGAATTATAATTCAATATATGATAGATTCACTCACCCTTGTATACCAAGTTCTACCCAATTCGAGAAGGTTTTTCAACTTTTGAATATAATTTCTTTTAAAATGTTTTAGCATTCTATTTGCTTGCTTCTTCTAAAAACTGTAAACTATTACTTTAAATGTAACGTTATTTTAGAGTATTTATTTTAAATGCAATACTATTCGTTTTTAATACATCTATTATGAACAGAAGTAAATGTACAAAACATTTTTATGTGGTACTGCTCTCAAAATGAGTACACAATTAGTTACATGAGTGACCCACTAACGTATTACTATAGCACCATCATTAATGGGGTAAAAGAGTATTGTGCCCTCTCTAAAGCCATTTTTTTATTACTAATAAAATTTAAACAATTTTATTGAAATAAAAATGTAACTATATAGCAAATATTAAATTTATTACTTAAAAATTTAAATACCTAGTGTCATTTATGAAATGTGATTAGGTTTTAGAAAATTTTTTACAAAACATGATGTATTTACAGAAATATTTCAACATTTTTAATAAAAACAAAATCATTTAAATCATTTTCATATAATCAAGTTGTTATGAAAGGGATAATACTAAAGATTCACAGGAATGGTTATCAATTAGAAAATATATGTTAGTAATTATGAAACACGTGCTAATTAAAAATCAAGGCTATCCGAAAATGGCTTAACATTCTTCAGGTAAATTTTAAATTGATTTAAAATTATTTATTTTGGAATTAAATATATTGAGCAAAATATATGATGATACAATTCGCATAAAATATATTGTTGCCTTCAAAAATTAGAGCCCCGCTTTGAGCTCATGTCTCAAAAAAATTGAAAAATACTGGTTTAACTAAGACATAAAATAATACTCACAATAATAATTTGTGCACAATTTGTGCAATAATTTTTGAAGTCAAAGGGTTTAGAGTTTATATCAGCTTTTAATGTGAAAAGGAATTAAAAATATGAGTGAAAAACTGAAAGTTATAAACTTTTTTTTCTAATTATTGGAAATTTTTTCCTAAAACGTCTATTATTTAACGATATTACAGTATAAACGATATTACAGTATCTAATAAGTGAGTACTTCAGAACTGAAAGAAAAAGAAAATGTGTTGTCTAATGTAAATGTCTAAATATTAATGGGCATTTAATAATAATTTAATTTATTTAAACATTTAATTGTACAAAATTTGAATATATTAATTCATTTCCTGTGCATTTGTAAAAAGTCACTACTGTGCAAGAAATAACCTCGTAACATCAAAAATATAGATAAAACGCTAATATTCATTGAATAATTTAATAAAATTAAAAGTTTTTAAATTTCATTTGATTTATCAATAGCACAAATTTTAATATGGCTTTTAGAAGAAAATGATATATTTTTTTAAATAATAAGAAAAGTTTCTTACTTGTATCAGCTCCATCTAAACAGTTAAATAGAAGAATTATTAAAAAAAAAATTGAACTTAAAGTTTGAAAACAATAGTAAATAAAATATAAATTGAATTTAATATTATTAAGAGCATTTTTAACTATTCATAAATAAAATCTTTTTTTTTTCCATCAAATATTTTTTTTTTTTTTTTATTTTTAAAGAATAATTATAATTAATTTACTTACAGTTTATTGCATCACCAACTATATTAAAGAGAAAAAAAAATATTCAGACAATTTAATATAATACATTATATTCATAGTGGGCGGGGACGAGGAACAATAAACTTATCACAATAGCAAAAACAATGTTGAAGCTCTTTTTAATGGATCACAATTCAAGAAGCAACGTTAAAATATTTAATAGAATGCTATCAAAAAACTATATTTAATACTTCGCAATCTAAGAAGAGATGTTAAAAGCGATAATTAATAGGTCGCTAAATAAAAGTTAATAAAACACTAAATAACAATTCGTTCATATATATCATAGCATTGTGGATGACTAAAATGTAACTCATTTCATTACTCTTAAGAAAAATACTTATATTTATCATTTATATTTTCAATTAAAAATAATATATATTATAGCAAAATGTTTCAGTTTTCAAACGAAAAGTCAAGCTAGAAAGTATATTAATATATCTATAATTTGCTCCGATTTTAACTCTAGTGAGATCTAATATTATTATTGGAAGATTTAAGAAAAATTATGAAAATTTACTAATTCTCAAATTCTTTGACCACCATAATAATCATCAAAATATTAAGCAATGAGCAATCTGCAACGACGATCACCAGCTGGAATTAAATTTGGGATGATTTGCCTGTTATATAAGCATGCTACAGCTGGCTATCAAAACTGTCAATCTTCTTGTACTGGACATGATATAAGTGGGCTCTTAATTATTGTATACACCCTGTGAACTTGTAGATGACAAATTTTTCTACATAGTCCTATTCTTCATACATCATTATGAAGTTTGACATCTTATTGCTGTCCTTTATACTTAAATCTCTAATCATTAACCCATAAACCCAGGACGGTGGTTACAAAGAGACCATTATTACGTTGGACATTATTAGTTTAAAACTGCAATTTTGTCATACACTCATCATCTGGGAGTACTTCTATCTCATTCAGTGAAAACCATTGTATACACTCTGTGAACTTGTTAATGTCAAATTTATATACCTAGTCCGGTTGTTTAGCCATCATTATGAAGTTTGACATCTTATTGATATCCTATATACTTAAACATTTGATCATTATCCAATAAACCCAGGAAGGAACTTACAAAGGAACCATTATTTCCTTAAGCAATGGTGTTCAAAAACTGCAATTTGTCACACATTCAACATCCGGGAGTATTAGTATCTCATCCGGTGCACTTTACTTTGCGGTGAACAATTTATCAGAATCAGGATTAATCATGGATGTTTTTATGTTTGGTGTTTAACAATTATTCGAACTGAGTTTTTCTGGATCAGAAAGGAGGAGTGTTAATCATCAATTCGCTCGTGGTTCTGACTGGCATGTAAACAATACATTTCACTTCATATATTATTAGCTTAAATTTTGTATGCCTTCTTCAAGTTTTGCATTTAGGTAGTTTTTATATTTTTATATTAGAAATTTAAAAAGGATAAGAAGTTCCAATCTCGGACAAAAAGACTGTCTTGAAATCTTACTGTAAATGTAATGAACTTAAGAGGTTTGCGATAAAAAAAATTAAATAATATGTAAATGATATTAAGTGATGTTTTTTAATTGCATGGCTAAATTCTCTGATAAGGAATCAAACTAAATTAACAAAGTACCAAAAAGGTTGTTAACTTAATTCTTATTAGGTGTATATAATCAGGAAAATTAAAAATGACGCTTTTAAAGACGTCTTTCAATTTTTTTTGCAAAATGCAGAAAAAAATTTTATATACATACCACCATTTACAATAGCTATGAAAATAATCAATAAATAATTATATTCTAATATAAATAATTATTAATATTAAATAATCTACCCTATATATTAATGAAAAGTTGCTTTTCTGCAGGAAAAATATAATCTACAATTTAATATTTAAAGATTTTCAGAGCTTTATTATCTATTGCTTCAGAAACAACACCATCATTTTAAAACAATATATTTCTTTTTTAATTATATTTTTAAAAAATTATTACAAAAAATGAAATGCTTAAGAATTATTTCATTGAACGCTTTTATTCAACATATAAATTAAATTATTGTTGAACAAATTTAATAATAAATTATTCAAAAATTGATCAATTATTTACAAACTTCGTAAGCCTTCAAAGATTAAAACCATTAAGAATCTTTCTTCAATGGTACGACAACCCCACCATGGGCCAATGCCTTCTGCCAGATTCCAAAACATGAGGTTTGTTCTTCTTCTTATGGAGTAGGGTTGTCAGCCGTACGCCTAACTGTCATGTTGACTTGTACCTACCTGTTTAAAGTGGATTCCGAACCACTACAAGCATCCATGGCACCGCTGGGACTTGACCCCAAAATTGCGGTACTGTACGCTAGTCATTCAGCCATCATGGCCCATTAAAAATAATACATAATAATTATTTATGTGTTTCTGATAATATAGATGTGTTTATAAACACATAACTATTATGTTTATCTGATATTTATGTGGTTTATGGATAGAGTTCTTTAAAATTGCTTGAACATGACAAAAGCAAATAGAATAAATGCCAAAATGCATAAACACATGATACGTATTACTTACAGGTAAGAATCCCTGAAAATAAATAAAAAAATATTTATATTAAACAACATTAAAAAGATTGCAGCAGAAAAGATCAGTTATATAAAGCACATATCATATATCATGTACTTAATGATCAATAAAATGAGATAAAACATTTCTAAAATAATAAATTTTAGTTTTCATTTTATACATTTTGAAATAAATGTTTTTACCTTATTATATCAGATACTACTTATTTTGAATGGTAAAAATTATATAATACCAGATGTCCTTTGAACAGAAATGAACATCTGGACACATATATTATTTGAAAAGCAGAATTACATATATAATAACCCATTCTCACAAATAAATTAAATTAAAAATAGTAATAAAACATGAATATATTTTAATAACATTTATTCTCCAAAGCTTAGAATAAATTATTGTATAATAATATAAATAAATTTTCCACGGCAATTCGTCGCTTACAAAAAAAAAAAAAAACTTTTTTTGTAAATTTGGGGAAAATAATCCTATCAAAACGAAATTAAAAATTATCAAAATAATTACATCTCGAGCGAAAACTGCATATCTGTGACAACGCATTTTACAGGGTGCTTTTACTTAAAGTCCCATTTTCAAAATGCTGTAAAAAGAGCCACTCCTCACAATGAGTTCAAATTTGAACTGAAAATACTTGAAGAACGGTATGACATCAAAAAAATTCCAAAAAAGTTCCACCTTTTTTCCCATCCAATTTGGTATGACCTTGCCGTGGTGGATGGACTTCCCACTAACAGTGTCACAATTGTTGAATGATTTGGAAGTCATTTTTTCCGTCAAAATACCAAAACAATCAAGTATATTGATATGCCGCTTACAGAGCCATCTATTAATACACTTTGGAATTTTTTTTATGCCGTATCGTTTCTAACCTTCTTCGAGTAGCTTCAGTTCAAATTTGAATTCATTGAGACGAGTGGTTCTTCTTTTTTTCAATTCCTTCTATTAGCTCACACTCTCCCTATATGTATCTTGTTCAAATTTTCAATCGTTAATAAAATACTTTTTATTCTTCCGTTCAAGTTCAAATGCATTTTTTTTTAACTTGTAGTGGATGGCTTGATGTTAATACTGTTTTTTCAAATATTAATTCAGCAATTAAATTTAATTACTTAATTTTAGTTTTTTTTTTTTTAAGTTGCATATATCTACCAATAGATGGCGCCATATAAACTTAAAAAAATGAATTAAAATTATTTATAAAGGATTTTCTACAATATAGTGAAAAAAAAAAAAAGAAGGAATTGACTTTTAAAAATTTGTTTTTATATTACTTGTTTTTCAGCATTTTGAAAGTGGGACTTTATTTATAATAGCCCTTTTATATAAAAAAAAAAAAACTAAGAAAAACCATAATACTTTTGAAATTACGGAAACTTTTATATAATTTGTCACAATTTAATTCAAATATATATTTAATCTCAGTTGTTTTACTATATTTTTCTAAAAGACTCTATGACAGTTTTCATAATTTTTTAATTATTTTGAAAGTTACGAGATTATTAAATTATAATTCAAATATAGTGAAGCACGCTACGCATCATTCAGCGTATTAAGCGAAGAAACAATGCTCACAAGTTGCTTCTTTGTAAATATCCCTCTATTGAGGGCAATATTAAAGTAAAATTATATTTAGTAAAATGCTGATAAAGCCTGTGAAATCCCCTACACGCGGACTACATATGTCCAGCACTATTAAAAATGTAACCATTCGATAACGTCAACTTTTTTAAAAATATTTTGAATGAATAGACATGTATTATTATTTTTATTTATTTATTTTTTTGAAATTCTTATAACATAAAAATATAATAAATCTGATGAGACTTCTTTGTTATTAGACAATATTAAACGCGTCATGTTCACAAGGTGCTTTTTTGTAATCCTCCCTCTATTACAATAATGGTGGCAATTATAAAATAAATTTATACTTAGTATGGTGATGATAAAGCCTGGTTTGTAAAAACCCCGACTACATATGTTCAACACTGTTAAAAATGTGACCATTCGATATTGTTAACTTTCTTATAAATATTTTGACTGAAAGGACATTGTTTTTTCTAAGAAAGGACTTTTTTTTATATGTTTTTAAAATTCTAATAATATAAAAATAAAACCTGATGAAATTTCTTTCTTATTAGGCAACATTAAGCAAAGAAGCAATGTTTACAAGTTTCTTTGTAAACATCCCACTCTTACAATAATGGTGGCAATTTGAGAAAAAAATTATGTTTAGTATATTGATGATAAAATCAGGGCTGTAAAATCCACGACACACGGACTACATATGTCCAGCACTGTTAAAAATGTAACCATTTGATATCGTCAAATTCTTTTAAATATTTTGATTGAGTGGATGAGTAATAGTTTTTGTTTTTGAAATTCTAATAATACAAAAATATAATAAAATCTGATGAAAATTCTTTGTTATTTTAACATAAATATGCATTTACTAAAATAAATTCTTTTAAAAATTAAAATATTTTATATTCTCAAATTGTAAATAAAAATGTCAAATTTTCCCTGCGTTGACAGTCCTGCTAAATTATCATGTTGGATTTTATACATTGTGCATGATAATTCAATTATTTGCCTATCAACGATCATAAATAGAAAATTTTTATAACTGGTTCTAAACAGATTTCTCCAAGCAGTACTTTCAAAATAAACTAATAAGTTTATACATTTTTCTTCAAAATTAAACTGCTCAAAACAATTGATGCCGTTGATATTGTGAGTTGAATATGAAGCAACCCATATAATCAACTATATTTTTAGCAATCCTGAAATAAAACAGATTTTAAAAGAAAGTAATCATGCAAATTTCCCCGTTGGCTGAGAATAAAAGATAAATTGTGGACAGAGATTTAATCAGTCCTTATGAAGAAGATTAAAAAATTAATATGATTTGAACACATCTTAATAGCGAATATGATGGCGCAACAACATGATTAAGTTGATTCCATAACATAGACGCCTAACACCCGCCAAGCATAATCTATTATAGCAGAAGATCGAATTGTATATACATATTAAGTTGAGTTACTATTATAATTAAAACGATGGTTTAGTAGAAAGTATTATCTAATTAGAAAATAATAAAATAATTAACAAATTTCAGAAAAGTATTCTTACCTTGAGGAGCACTATTAACTATAAAAGACACATTAAAATTAGAATGGCATAAATACAAACATGATGAAAAAATTGTAAAACATTTTTACAAGATTAATTACTTAGATATATCACAGACACTTTCATTGTAATCACTTAAAATTAAATTAAAAAATTAACTTAGTAAAAATGTTGCAGAATAGTTTACTATCAAAATAACATTAATTATTTTCTTATGTTTTAATAATGCTTATTTTTACATATTTGAAAACTGCTTGAAATTTTTTAAATTGCAATTGAAATAACATTTTTGCCTTATTAAAATTTTTTACAAACCAAAATTTGCATTTACGTGTATTTAAATGTAAACATTTAAAAGATTTAAATTATACGAAAATATAAAAAAAAAAAATATTTCTATATAATAGAAATCTTTTTTTTTTTCTTTTTTACTAAACACAAATGGAAAAACTCATTTTGTAATACATAACCAAAAGTAATTTTCTTAATCAAAACTATAAAAAATATAAATAAATAACGAAATAATGCAATTTATAAAAAAAAACCATCTCAAAAGCTGCATATCTCTGATATAAAAATTTGGTTATCAAATAGATTTAAGTATGGTGCAATACATCTGTTTTATTATCGCAAAATTCAAAATTCTGAATCAAAGGAATTGTATAGAATTTAAGATTATTCAATTAATTTAATTTTAAGATTATTTCTTAGTGCCAAAATTTTATTTGCATCTATCCACAGCTGAATTCAAATTTAAAAAGTAAGAGCAAAATACTAATCTAAATATATAAGCATTCATTTATTTATTTAGCTATTAAATTATAAAAAAAGTTTAATGTAGATTATAAAAAATTAATAATTTATTTTTTTCACTAAATAGACTTAATTTCAAGTATTATTAGAATTACATTTTTTTCATATTCGTTGAAAAAATTACCTTTGATTTTTTATTTTTACAGTTGCTTCGAAAAAATCATAATTTATTGATTACTTCATTAAATTTAAAAGTTCATGACTATATTAGAAACCGCTATTTATATTTAAAAAAGCAGAAACAATCAAACAAATATTTAATGTAAATATTCAAACTTACTGTAGGCAACAGAGAACAAAAGAACTATTGCGAAGATTGGTATTTTGTTGGCCATTTTGTTTGAAATCTGTGAGTTCGAGTAGAACCTAGCACTGAATTCTTGTAAATCTTACCTACTATATAACTATGGTTACGATAAAAAAAAAAAGCAGCTGTATTTGTTTACATTGCTCAATATTATCATTGATTGTTGAAATTTACTATCTAAATCATTATAAAAATCGAGAATATTTATTACACAAATAAAATTTTATGCATTTTTTTTTTTAAATAAAACTTTAGGGTTGTTCCTTCTCATATATATTTTATACATGAAAAAGCATGTTCTAACTTATTATAGTAAAAAAAATGTCATAATAGTAAATAATATATTGGAAAAATGGCAAGGTTTCATCATATCATAAAACTGCACAAATTCAGTTACCTTTTTTATTAAAACAGGTTTGCTATAGCTTTTCAGCAGCTTTTCTTTAATCCTAGTGATAGTTGAAAAAAATTATTTTTTATACTGGCTTAAAATTATAATAAAAATCTAATATATATTTTTATATTCCTAACTTAGGAAAGATCAAATATTTAATGCTAAATCTATTAATTATTTTTTACTAACTTCAAGATTAATTGAAAGTAAAAGAATTAAAATATGCTACTGGCTTGCGTCCAGGTGTGATTCGGGAGCACGAAAGCTATTTTAAATAAAAGATAATTCAAATTATCCTTTCCTGGTATTACCGACATTTTGAAGGAACAAAATGTATACAAATAAAACGGAGTAAATTTGGAACATTAAAACTGTTCCTATGAATGACAATACTGGTTTTTACAATTAATAATTATCTTTGGTCACAAGATACACACTCAATTTTCAGCTTAGTATTTTTGTCTTTTGTGAAGTGCAATAATTGCTGTAATAAAAATGAAAGATATAATCACCTTTCTTCATGCAAAACGGTATAAATTCATTTACTTAGGAGCTTTAAATGTAGTGCCCTGACTAGCTAATGTGTGAATTAAAAAGTGATAGGCATATTCGCTTTCTTACTATATTCTTTATTCTTAGAAAATTTCACTTTTATACCCACGGATCTTACCTGCCTGAGGTGAAAAGGAACCGGATGCCGGATGGCAAAACAATCTTCTTAGAGAACTTTCCGGCGATGCAAAAAACACCGAAACTATTTGCAGTCCAAGAGGCTTCTAAACGACTATTGACTCTTGATCTAAACGTCTACTGGCTCTGTCTCTTGATCTACTGGAAGAGTTGTTTTCTTCGTCGATTCCCAATTGGCCATTTCAGCACTGGTAGCAACAGCCCAATAGACAGTCCGCGCACAATCCAATGTCTCAAGCTTGCAGAACTGCTCACCAGCGATTGGGCTCTATATTTTCAGTGGGTTTTCCTAGTCATGCGGGAATTCTTGGTAATGGGAGAGCAGATGCCATGGCGAAGAACGGGGGCGGAACCCAACCAGCCGGAGTACACATTGACACTCAGGACCACGTGCAACCATATCACTTCAGCTATCTACAAATTCACCAACAAAAGCCTCAAAGATTTCAGCTGGACCAAAAGGTGAAAATTTCTTGCCACAGGAGGTCATATATATATTCTGGCTTTGGATGGGATCTGCTCATTACGTTATCTGATCACCAATAAGCACAGCGATCACCTGCAAAATTACACTGAACTTATAGTGTCTGATGACATTACAACATTAGGATAATTAATAAATAAAATTTATTCTTATTCTTTTCCTGTTCTTTTCCTTTCAATTCAATTTTGGTTTGTGAAAGAGCATCTTGGAAATTTTGATCGACTCTAAAATTGTTGCTCTGTGGAAAAGGATGACAATTAAAAGTACATATTTGGAATGTTACGAGATAGATGGCGATAAATTGTTTTCGCTCATTGAGATTGCAGATGAAACGTGAATATTATGCTTTATTTGAGCCCAATCAGTAATCCACGCAGTGACACCATTTCGGGAAGCACAATTTACATGAATAAACATTAATACAATGTTTTGGGTTATCATTAAAACAAAATGGTCTCTAGTACACAGCGTGCAAGAAAATTATTTGAATAGCATTGCCCTTAATATTATCCATTCATTATGAATAATTGCTAGAAGACACATTATATACATTATGATATGATATGATACCATATTATATATTATATACATTATGAAATGTATTTCTGTTCTTAGAGATTTCAAAAATTGAGTAATAGGCTTCCTCAGATTTTTTTCTCTTTTTCACAAAAAAAAAAAAAATTTTCGGAGAAAATCTCTTTTATAAATGTATTTAATACATCTTCAGTTTTTTCTAGAAATTTGTGTATTATTTCTATTTTTTTTTTTTTCTATTTCTGTTAGAACTTTCCCCTTTCGTAATATTTTCTTTATTAATTTAATTCAATGCACTTTTGCAAATGAAGTCCTAAACGAGATCTAGTGATACCACTGATAAAATAAAAGGATTCTATTTATTTATTGTTTTTAATTGTGTTGCTATATCTATTTTTATGAAGAATTTATTATTTCTCAAATGGATATTAGGGTTTCAGATCTAAGAGCATGTTAGACATTTCTCAACAAAAGTGTTTCGTATCCAATTATCTCAGTTTTAAAGATCTTAAAGCAGAACTCTATGTTTCTATAATGAAGAAAATTCAGGTTAAAATGAATTTGAACTGAAATGTAATCTAATTATTAAGTTTTGCAATATATGGAGCCAGGAGGTTCCATCTTTTAAAAAATTCAATAAATCTTAATTACACCCAAGAGTAACATTGTTACGTAAAAGAATATTTGTTGTTAAAAAAAGCAATGTGATAAATCCATTTATAAGATTTATTTCATCAAAAAAAGTATTATTAAAGATTTAGTATGAGCCTAGTGATCAAATATTATGTACACTTTTGCAAAATAAAAGAACCCAGCGTCAATGAAGAAAAATTACTGAATAAAAACAGAAGAAGAAATGAAAAACATGAATAAATTTATTATTTGTAAACATTCTATTGAAATATTTTATTAGTTTATATTATAGTTTCTATTGAAATTGTAAACATTCTATTTGTGCATTCCCAGCACCTAACGTTCAAATCCAAGTACTATAAAAATTCAACCTCGTGGCGATGCCTGTTTATATATAACTGTGTAAGGGCTGAAAACATTCTTAGTCTCATTTGTCAGGCATTCTTCAGTGGTCGATCAGGACATCAATATCGAAACAGTGCATAAAGCAAAGTCAAGAAATATGCGAGCCATATAGGCTTAACATGGGAGCATGCACTCGAGAGTGCTATATGCTTACAAGAACAGCAAAGCAAACATAGCTGCATATTCCAATCAACGATGAGCCTTTGGTTTAAAAACATTGTTCAGCAGTGGCGTAAAGCCATACTCAGGACATCGTAATGAAACGAATCTAGTTCGAAATATCTTGAATCAGAGTTGAAAGATGTAATCTTCAGAACTGAATTTGAACTCTCTCTTCCGCTGTTGGCAGATTATGAGCAGTTACGGCAAAAAGGTACAACGAAAAACATACAACATACATACATACACACAGTAAATAATAGCGCGACAAATAGCGAATTTCTTCAAACATGCTGAAACAGAAAGCCCATTATCTGACAATAATGCCAAGTTGCAGATCTTTTTAGCCACTAAAAGAAGTATTACCAGGTGCACCTTGGGAGGTAGATCTTCTGCGCAACTAATATAATGCATCTATCTATCTAACATAATGAAGAATTTACTAAATATAAGAAACAACTTACTTAAGATAATTTGTAATGAAATGCATTATTGATTCACCAATTTTCTAATATTATGTAAATAGTTTAAATTTTAATAGAACTTTAAAGATGAAAAGAATCCTTTTTTAAGAAATACAATAATGCTGTTATTAAATTTTATTAAGTTTCAATATTTTATCACCCTCAAAACAACAACAAAAAAATGTCTTTCATCTAGTCTTTACGTTAATTTTATAATTTTTATCAACACATTGGATTTTCATTATGATATAATTTCCTCATAAAAGGAATCTTGAAATGTTTCTAATTAAAGAAGGTATTCTTATATGCGGAATCATGAATGTTATGTTGATTAATATATATATATATATATTGTTATTATTATTTTTTATGAATAGGCGGTTTATTCTTTAATTTTTACGCTATTTGTGCCTTTGCAAATTTTACACAAAGACAAAATTAATTGCAGCAAATCTCCCACGATCCTAAGCCGTCTTGTTGTGTGTGCCTAGGCTTTTGAAAAGAACTGCGGAAAAATCTTTTCAGGTTTATGTTTGCATTTAAAAGCGCGTCCATAACCCAGCAATAGATGGCGCCACTAACAATATGATGAGCAACTTTTCTTTTATGAATATAAATATGACTGGTCACGCTAAAGCGCTTTTGTATCCTATAATAATGTCTTTCACAAATTTATTCATTTATAAAGCTGAAAAGCGTAAGCTATGCATCACAAACACGCGAGGTCCGGCAATTTTCATTTTCGTGTAAAGCGCAGTAATTGAAACGATTGACTTTAGTCAGGTCTTTTGGTTCAAGCTCATCAAATCGAAAAGCCTCAGCAATGTTACAGAGCTTCGATATTCTTGACTATTAATTAACTATTAATTAATATTAATTAATAGTATAATTAATAGTATTAATTAATATCTTACTATTGATTAATATCTTACTTTATTAATGTAATTCTTCTATGTACCGAAAATATCTTACTATTTTAAAAAGAAAAGAACGTTTAAAAATCTCGTGAAAACTGTATAAAGATAACGGTTTATTATTTCAATATAAGTCAAACAAAAGTTTTCTTCGTATTGCTGTATAGCAAGTGGGTGGCCAACCCAAATGATCTTGCGGCCACTTTGAAAATGCATCATCACTCCACGGCCGCTTATAAAATTATATATCCCTATATTGATTTAGACCCACTATAGACATTTTTTAGAGTAGAAAATTGAAAATATAATGAGTTATTATTATTGTGTTTTACTATTATTCTTATGTAAACACGGATAATATAATATTAATGATACTAAACGCACATTGTAAAGAAATATATAACACTAAAAATATATATCAATATAAATAAAATAAAAAATGAAATCATTAAAAAATATTTATTTTACTGGTGCGATATTTGTTTTCACCACTCTTTCAGTTAGCTTTTGTAAATCGATCTCAATTTGGGTATTTGCACATCGTAATGGGTGTTGCGTCCGTTATGTTTGAGCGTGTTTGTGTTTGGTCAATTTAAATTTAGAAAAAAAACCGATTTGCGGGTGTAAGTTGAACAAAGCGCTAACAACTTGAACCAACGGTCTGCGAATCTAGGGTCAATTCTGCTATCCCAAGGGATGGTCACTGAGGTCCACTTATGGTGAAACATAGAACCTATTATATTGAATGTTCCAAGACACGCTCGCATCATGAGTTCGCAGAATATAAGTTCATTATTTTGAGAACTCAAAATTGTAAAGCTGCATAAATAAAACAGGCAATATCTGTTCTATATTCACTAAGAATATTTTTTTTTTTTTAAATCAAATTAATTTTTCTCATAATTTCGACAAGCTAATTTTTGGTCACATGGATGCACAAATAATGTATTTTTAATACATTTTTCACTACTTTGGCCTTTACTTTTTTCACTACTTTGGCCTTTTTTGTAGCCTTTATAGCATAAATATATTTTGTAAAAGTGTGATAAATCTCCGTTCCGAAAAAAAATTTTCAATTCGGGCCGTGGGTTGGCCACCCCCTGATTTAGATAATAGACTGGCCGCATCATGAAAGCTATCTGCTAGATTGTGCTAATTTATGGCTAATTAAATTTATTATTTTTAAGAAACTAATTAATAAATTTTAATGCTAATCAAAAAGTAGTTCCTAATTTATATTCTTGTTTTAAGTTTTGTTATTTAAATTTTTACAGAAAAAAGAAAAAACTTAAAATTTCTTGGGAAACGCTTCTTTTGTAGTTTAAAATTTGAGTTTTTGAAATTTATTATTTAAAAATTTTTGGCATAAATTAGATTTCAGGTGACTAATTTATACATAATTTTTTTTAAATAAAAATAGTTCAATTTTTACAATTTGGTTGGAATTTTACTTCAAAATTTTTCTCATAAATTTAAGTGAAGAATTGATTACATATGAAAAATAACTTGCAATAAGAGGGGCATTCATTTTCATAAATGATAAGTTACTGCGTAATAACATTGCTTGAATATTTCTTATAACAAACTAAAGCCGGCTCTGATACAAATTAAATGTTTTTCTAATCATACTGTATAAATTATTTTTCATTATTTATTTTGTGAAAAATAGGCTTAAATCTATTCAAAAGGGGGCATAATACTAAAGTGCATAGTTCTGACGTCTTTTTGTGTTGAAAAATTCAGTATGAATTTTGGGGGTTTAATTAGGCTTTATTTTTTGTTTACTATTTCTTATCTATTAAAAAGACTCCTCAATTTACGAATCATTGTATGTTAGATAAAGTAGAGTAAAAATTTTTATTTATTTCTTTTATTTGTCATTCGGAATTCGTAAATTCTTCGTCGATTCCGTCTTCATTCAAATGTGCTGATCAAAGCAAATAACTTAAGCGATACCAATTTTTTTTGCTGAGTATTGGTAGTTCTCGCGTTTTACTGATAAAGGCTATGAACAACCCTTCGCTGATGAGGGTTTGGCTTATCGCTCTATGGTCATCTTGTGCACACGAGGGCTACTACTGTGTCCAAAAGTAAGACCAATTTTCAATTTGAAATTCCTCGGGCATATGGAATTTCAATTTTTTTTTTTCTTTTTTTTGTTGCTGGCACTGTCCTTGACATTTGTGTGAAATTAGACGTCAAAATATTCATTAATGTTGGCTTTGTGAGACGCTAAAACTGATCCCGTCGATTTTGAAATGACTGAATTAATTGAGAAAAGAACTTGCATTACATTTTGTTTGCGGAAAGTACAGAATGTCGCAGAAGGCATTCGGTGAGCATTCCTACATCGGAAAGGTTTAGAAGTGGTATAAACAGTTCAAGAAGGCAGAGAACACGTTGAAGACGAAGAGCCCTTTGGTCGACCATCCACC
>BPLR01006883.1:0-107042 GCA_021605095.1 Caerostris extrusa | reverse complement strand
TCTGCTTCTGCCAGATTTCTGAAATAGACTTCATCTATAAAGATCACAACCAACCTTATTACATTCAATACTTGCGTTCTGGAATCACAGTATCACACGGCCTCCGATGTGCAGTCAGACATTATCGGGCATCATTCTACTTCTCGTTCAATGCACATAGCTGCATTTTGAGTAACTCATGGCCACGGGAAAATGTGATACCATTCTCCATCCATTGAGTGTGTGTTGCATATGCTTGTGATTTCATTTTGCGGGACAATATGCCAAAGCTTGGACAACTTTTCTGATCATTTAAAATTCTCTTCATGCTTTTTTAAACGATGATGTTAGAGATCCCTAATTCCTACGCCGGACTTGTCATTCAATCTTCTTCTAACTTCCCAATGACGCGACCACATGTAAAACATTCAAACGGCGTCTCTTGTCTTGTCACTTAGTTATATCAAATGATAGTAGCAAACTCGACATTGTTGAAATCACTGCACACTATGTTTTCCTAAATTGATGAGTTATTACACCTCCTCCTACTGCTTCCTGCGTTATATATACGTACGCATGCCTTATATACGTATACCTGTCCGAAGTACCTCTGATTGGTCTTTCGGTCAATTCAATATTATACTATTATACTATATATATATATATATATATATATATATATATATATACAGTGAGAGAGAGAATGTACAGCATATATATATATATATATATATGTGTGTGTGTGTGTGTGTGTATACAGAGAGAGAGAATGTATAACTATTCCTGTGCCCCTTTGTAAGAATTTCATTAAAGCCCCTTAATTGATGATTATTTAGGGAAATAAATAAACAAATGTATTATAAATGTATATGTATATGTATGTCTATGTATATATGTGGTGTATAAAGAGTGACAGAACACAACAAATAAATAACAAAACTTAATCTTAAGAAGGAATTTTTTCAAAAGCACGACTATTTTGCACGCCACAAGCTACTACCCGTATTCACTACATGCATACATACAGCAAAACCATCATAGCGATTACAATATAAAAACCTGATCTGCCTGCCATTCAGACCACTCAGGGAAAAAAAAAAGGAAGAAATTGATCAAGACCCAAAAAATGCTCTCAGAAGTTGCAACAACAGGACTGTAAAACATTTGATAAACGTAAGTGTTTAAAGGATGAGAATGCCAAGAACTGCTTTGGCAGATCAAAAAAGAAGAAAAATATAATTTTACACTACAGTAGTATATATTTTCCTTTAATTAGCGTGGTATGAGAACCAAATGTCGTTATGTCATTGTAGATATTTGAGCATATACATGCATTTAAATACATATATATATAAGATATAAGTGAAAATTTTAATTTTTTATCTGAAAAGTTTGAATGTAAGGCATTCAGAGTTTTGTATTGCGAATGCTATGATGGTTTTGTTATACTATTTAGTATAGTGAATACCGGTATTAGTTTTCGTGTAGTGAATACATTTAGTTGTTTTTAGTACATTCTATGTCAATATAAGCAGGGTGCGCAGCAGATCTACCTCTCCGTGGTGCACCTGGTAACACTTTTTAGTGGCTAAAAGATCTACAACTTGGCATTCTGCCTTCCTCCCCCTCACTTGTGATACTCTGCGGAGTCCTACAGTGGAATGCCGATGGATTGTCCCAATCCAAGCGCGCAGAGCTTTTGCTGACTCTGTGTGAGAAGGATATTGATGTCTTTACTATTATGGAGGTTAATTTAACAACTGACTGCCTGCGAAACCATCTTTACAGACTCAAAATTGTTCCTTCCCCGATATGCACCTCTGGAGAGGCCATGGACTCCACGCATCTACTTCGCTATCCTGCTCTGAGCAAGACTTTTTCTCGCAGAGAGAGATATTGGGAGACTAGTGATATGTTAGATTAATGAACTCTGTTTCAGCATGTTTTGCTGTATTCTCTGTTCTTTTTTTTTTTTTTCGTTGTTCTTTTTATTGCTGTAATTGTTCATAATCTGCCATTGGAAATAAAAATGTCCAATATATGCAAGTGAAGCTTAGTCCCATAGTACTGCAGTTAATATAGATATATTTGTGTTAGCATGTTATGATATTTTTGGAATACAAATAATATTTAAATAAATTACAAATATTGAATACCATTATCCGCTCCTGCTAAGTAATGAATGGGCAAAATTTTTGTGAGAATGCAATCCCCAAAAAATATATGACTAAACTATTGTTCAAATTCATTTTATTTCCTACTCAATCACTTTCAAGGTAACTTTAGGATCATTTCAAACTGACCTACTAACCTACTACTCCCAAACTAAGAGGAAAATCATCTTTAAAATATCTACCACGCAAAAAAAGTATTTTATTTCCTGCTTTCCTTTCCTCCTTTCCTCCATAAAAAGATAAATTTACTTTTTTTACTCTTCAGATGAGGAACGGTTTGTTTATTAAATACGGTGCATAAAACGAAGATCCGGAAAGGCGTTTAAAAATGTTCATTTTGACTGTATTCATCGTAGCATTGCTCAAAGGTAAACCATTCCGTTTCTTGTATTTTTTAATGAAAAGTTTTTATCACAAAAGTTTATTCAATTCCTTTTATTAGCTCATACTCTCCTATATATAACTTGATCAAATTTTCAATCGCTAATAAAATACTTTTTATTCATCCACTAAAGTTCAAATACATTTTTTTAAACTTTCAGTGGAGGACACTGGATGTTAATACAGTTTTTCAAATATTAATTCAGTAATTAAATTTAATTAATTAATAATATTTTTATTTTTTACATTTAAGTTGAATGTATCTACCAATAGATGGCGCAGATAAACTTAAAAAATGAATGAAAATTATTTATAAAAGGAAAAAAAAAGTAGGAATTGACTTACATTTTTTTTATATTACTTGTTTTTTCTTGTATAATTTCATATTTCTTCAAGTTTATTTAAATTTATATACTCGTATTGCATTTCATAAAATTATAAATTATTTTTTTCAAGTCATTGAAAACTATCGTGAACAGGGACAATATCTTGTAAGCACAGCAAGGGGAAAGTGGACTTGAGACCTTCGTTCTCTAGTGTTAATTTCTTAGCATCAAGTCGTTGAAATTTTCCGTGAAAAGTAACAATTGAATATCATGAATTTGATTTTAGTAACATTTTTTTTAGGTTATGTTAACCAACTTAATTCATTTGGATTATAGGTCTTACTAAAATAATAAGAAAGGGTAGCTGCAATTAGTTGTTACTTTATTTTTTAACGGGGGTAGGGTTATTAATAGAAAGACTAAATTGTTGTTATATATTGCTTTATTAGACCTATTCTGATCTATGAATCTGAAACTTGTATTTTGGCAAAATCTGATGAGGACCATTTATTTTTGAGTGGAAGATTTTAAGGGCTGTTCTTGGAGGTGTTAAGGAAAGTGATTGTTGGAGAAGACAGTACAACACAGAAATTCATAAAAGCTATCAAGACCCAAATATTATAAAATGTATTAAGATCGAAAGATTAAACTGGGCTGCTCATATATTAAGAATGAATAATTTGAATTCTGTAAAAGGCCCATTTTGGCAAAGCCATCATGACAAAAAGGAAGAGGACGACCCAAGTTGCGATAGATAGATGCAAAAAAGATTTTGCTGTACTAAACGTTAAGAATAGGAGGACCATTGTCGCAGAGGAATGCTGGAAATATTTTCAAAAAAAAGCCTTGGCCCACTATGGGCTGTCGTACTATTGATGATGATGATGAGTTGCAATTTTTCTTGACTTGCTACAGATTTCGGAATTTCTTTTCTACTTAAACAAATAATTATAAAAAAAATTTTTAAAATGAAATTATTCAATAAAAAATAATTATACATTCAATACCGTGTTCCGCTATTCTAATTTTTTTTTTATGCGTACACAAATACCGAATGAATCTTATAAAATGCAAGTAAAGACTAACTTTAAACAATGAATTTTGGAATTTGCATTAAAGATTTAGTATGGATTTTATGATTTCATAAAAATTACATTCTTATTGTAAATAAGCATATTTTGTTAATATATAATTAGATTATTAATTAGTAAAAGTGATATGCGGTAACTATTTGAGAAATTCAACTTTTTGAAATCTCATAATTATTCAGTAGAAAATCTTTATGAAAATAAAAGTCATACCTTAATTCTTTTTAAATTATTTTAATTCTTCTTTCTTTATATTCTTGACAATTACTTGAAAGCTTATTTTCAAAAATTAATTTGTTAGTAATTTAGTAATATAGACATTCTTACGGCTTAAAGATCGCAATATTTGATGTTACTATTCAAATTTAAGTACAGATTAGAACTATATATCTAATTTTCTACTTGACCAAGATAAAAAAATTACTAAAAAAGTTTGAATTTTCCAATTCAAAATCCTTTATTAAAATGCAATAGAAGCCTTTTTAACGTGTTCTTCTAAAGGAGTATAGCAATGTCTCTAATAATTTGAACAAAATACACAAATGATGCATGAATTCGTCAATTGTTTTCATGTAAACGCGTTTTTTTCTTTTATTTCAGTGATTAAGTAATTCATATACGATTAAAATTTATAATTTAGTTAATTGAAATATATTAAATATTTACTTTTATCGTTAAACGATATTTGATAAATTCAAACACAGTAAATGAAAACAAGTAATATTAAAAAAAAAAATTAAGTCAATTCCTTCTTTTTCACTATATTGTAAAAGTTCTTTATAAATAATTTTCATTCCTTTTTCTAAACTTTATCTGGAGCCATCTATTGGGAGATATATGCAACTTAAATCTAAAAAGTTTTAATTAATTAATTTAATTTAATTACTGAATTAATATTTGAAAAAAGTGTATTAACGTCAAGTGTCATCCACTACAAGTTCAAAAAAATGTATTTGAAGATGAGTGGATGAATAAAAAGTATTTTATGAACGATTGAAAATTTGATCAAGATATATATTGAGAGTGTGAGCTAATAGAAGGAATTGAATAAAACATTTGGCATACCTCCATATAGTCTCCTGTTAGCTCAAAACTACATGTATTTCATCATTCAAATAGTTCTAGTACGAATAAATTTAACGACCCATCCTTGTATTTTTTTTTCATTGATTATTATGAAAAAAAAAAAGGCATTTAAATTTTCTTATCAAATTCCGTGTTAAGATTTTTAAAATTCTTTTAAGGTGCATTTAGTGCAAATGAAACCTGTATTAAGGAGATACGATGGGAATGTAAGAATCATCGCATGCTGCCTAACGAATTTCCCGGAACTGAAAATGAGCTTAAAAATCTTGTTCGTGAGTAATGATAAACAGTCCAGAAAACTTTTTTTTTTTGTAAATAACTGTAGAATTCAAGTAAATTATAGAATTATTTGAACTAAGCAATTAAAATCATAAGTTAATCAGTATATTATAGTTTTTTTGTACAGTTTCAAGTTTGTAATTTTATATCTTAAAAAAATATTTCATCACAAAATTTATATATATATATATGCATATATCTGTAAAAGCAGTGTCTCCAAATGTGCAACCAGTCCTGTTGTAGGACCTGTGAAACGTGATTCGTCAGACCTGTATTTTACTTTCTTATTTTTCTTCCACTTCCACCATATTTTGTGAGTGTGGCACCACTGTAGACGACGTTCGACACTAACATATGTTACAAGTGGCTTGGAAATTGCTGCTGTGGTGTAAATGTCCTGTTTATGAAGGTGCCTTCTAACTGTAAGGAATGACACTGGAGAATACATATGTTGATTGAGCTCTGCGATCACTTTTGCTACAGTCACTTTTGAGACATCACCATCCGCTTCAATACAAGTCGGTCTCTTTCACGGAGCTTCACTTTCCGTCCACTCTTTTTGCTTTACCGAGTTTGTCTTACCACGCTGTGTGTATGCTGTCATGACACCGTACCTCTAGAAACGCCTAAATGTTGGGTTGTTTCGATTACACTTTGCTCAGTTAGATGGGCTCCTACAATTTGGCATCTTTGAAAATCTGAAAGGTCCGACGTTTTACGCGTTTTAAAAAATCCAAGACTTATAGAACTTCAATAAACCTACCACATACAAACCAGAATATATACATTTCTATTTAAAAAACTGTTAGATATTATTATATTTTAATGCTTACGAAGCGCATTCAAAATATCACTTTTATTCACAGGTGTTTCCATTATTTTGATAACTCACTGTATGTAGAGAAAAGTTATGAAAAAGTTGCTTAATTATGTTGAAACGTTTATGATGTAATAAGTGAATGACGTAAAAATTATACATTTTTTCTCTATAGAAGACTTTCAAAACTGCAACTTTGCGATTTATGTATTTATTATTAGAATAAGTGTTCAGTAAGTTCTTCCAATAAAATTTATAAAAAATGAAACTGCTAATTTCTCAAATAGTTTAAGGAACTACCTAGTATATTCGGCAGTATTAAGAATGCATTAGATTGTATTTTGGTTAATTTGTGAATATATATTTTTAAGTTGTAACATGACTATCAGCATCTTGTTCCAGTGATTTTGAAGGCATGAAAAGATGCTTGATGGAACGTTTGAATGGATGTGGTTCGGATAATTATGATGACCTTGTAATCGCCAGCTCAGATATGTCGAGATTAATCAGTACTTTAACAGAAATATGCCAAGAAGATACAGAGTTACATAAAAGTAAGTTAAAAATTTAATACCAAATTTTATTTCACATTTTAACATTGCAACATTTCATTATTGCATTCTTTAGAAAACGGTTTGACTATTTCATCATAAATATTCATTAATTAGTCATTTTTGATAGACTGATTGATTCTTCATAATATAACATTAACAAAAATTAATATTAAAAATTAAATGTTTAAAAACTGTTCAAAATTATGCAACTATTAAACAAATACCAAGGTTAATACTAAAATAATAGAGTGACTATAAAAACCCTTTCTCGATATATAAGGCACCGCTACTGGATATATAGACACCAACAACGTTTACAAAAACTGAAAAAACATATGGGTTTTGGTATTTTATGTATGCGCTCAAGAATTAAAAAGAAAATCAATAGTTACAACCTAACAGTTATGGGTACAGTGATGAAATTTCGAAAATTTCAAATGGCTGCACCTACTGTTTTATTAAAATATAATCATCTGACGTAAAAAACTTAAATAGCATTGAAATGGTGCCTACATTATACAGACTAAGAAGAAAAGAGAAAAACAACTATTGCTCTGACCAGAGCATGGCTCTGATCCTGCTTATTGAATCCTACCTAAAGAATCTAGCAGATTTCTAGCTTCAGTTTCAGACATCGTCATGACTTATCACACTAGGTGACTGGAAAGACACTCTGAAATACTCACCATGTATTTTGCTTTCTTACACTGGGAGCACTATTACGCTTACAGCGACGAAACGAGGGAAAATTATCACCTGAATGGAGAAAATACTAGTGCCATAGAGGTATTGCGTGTCTACCGCAAAAACCACATTCTACACCGAGCCCCGTGTTCTGCAACTGTTGTATGGGACTTGATACAGAAATTTCAAGAAACTGGTTGTACATACCATGGATCTTTGTCTGGATGATCCTCCATTTCTGCTGAGACTGTTGCAGAAGTCCATGAGACGATATACGATGTTCGTTTTCACGTTTACTGCAGTTGCCATATTCTACTGTCCACGACAAGCTATTCTGTGTTCTCCACATGTTTCCGTATCGGTTCCAAAATGTCAATTTGTTGCAATCGGGTAATAACCGGCTTCTGATATATTTCGGGAAGGAATTCCTCATCCGATATGACGATGATAACAGCTGGCCTTTAAGCATTCTGCGGACGGACGAGGCAAATTTCTCGTTGACTGGTAATGTTAATTCTAAGAACTATGTACGATGAGGCAGAGAATAATCTCCATGATGTGGTTGCATTTAAATTACATGAAGAAAATATGAGTGCGTGTTGTGGTATTACAAGCACCTTTATTCCCGGTCCCTAATTTTTTGAAGCGATTATATCGGTCTAGAAGCGTGTATGGTAATGGTTGCTCACTATCTAGAAATATAATAATCTACTTAATCACGAATTACTGATCTACATTATAAAAATAATATCTTACTTACTCTAAAAATTACTATCTAATCACGTAATTACTGATCTAACTTATAAAAATAATGTCTTATCTACTCTAAAAATTACTGTCTAATCACGTTATTACTGATTTGCTACATCGAAATTCTTTAACTGATGTCACGTGGATGAAAGATGAGGTTTCATCCCTTTTGGGGACTTCTATCGTATGCTACTTAACACAACAGTTTGGTGACAGATTTATCTGACACCGTTTTACTTTTTTTATGGCCGATTTTTTTCCTCGATCTCACTCTCATGTACTTTTCGCTGTGTGGCTATCTGGTGGAGTAGTTTTTGATATAAGTAAAAATAAATAATAAATTAAAAGTTTTCGCCTATTTAAGGTTATGAATTTTTGGAATAAAATAAAATGAATTCAGAGATAAATACGATCTCGTGTGATGGGTGACAGTTACACTGTTGTTATTACAAGCACACACACATGCACACACACACACACACACACACACACACACACACACACACACACACACATACACACACATACACACACACACACACACACACACACACATATATATATATATACACTCAAGAGCCAAAACATTATGACCACCTGTCAATAACAAGTTGGCAACACAACTTCAAACCCACCTTGGCATGGATTAATACCACCACTTAATACCAGTTAAATACCACTTCCACCTGATCACGTGCCTTCCACGTCATTCAGGCGAGTTCATTGCAAAATGTGGGGTGGTCATAATGTTTTGGCTCTTGAGTGTATGTGAGTATATATATATATATATATATATATATATGTATACAGAGTGAGAGAGAGATAAACACATATATATATATACGCATAATTATTATAAAGTTGAAATAATACCTCCTTCGTCTCAGAGATTTATGAATCCCTTAAGGAATATTTTTCGTTCGATTAAAATTGCATTTATGCATTACATCGTACAAGTCTTTGGCATTGTAAGAAATTTCTAACATGAATGCCATTATGGAAAAAGTCTATACATATTTTCGTAAAACATTTGCTTTATTATTTGTAAGTATATTTTTTTATTCACTAGTAAATGAATAATTATTACATTTCTTAATAGCTTCTGTGAAACATATGTCTTGCATTAAAAGAATTTGTGTCTATGAATAATGAAAAACAGGTCTGTAGAGATTACACGAACAATGCTATGGATTACTTGCGAGGACCTATGAAAAGAAAGCTGCTTCAAGATGATACAGATCTGGTTTCTAAATACCATCGATGCTTGTGAGTACAATTTTACTTATGATAGTTTTAACTAATGTTTGGTATATAGTAAATACTTGCTGAACGCTTGGATTACATCATAAATACATTAGCGGGCACGATGATCGTGAATCTGAGATGAAATATTTTTATAGAAATAATGTATTATGTAAAATTTTTTTAATTTTTGATAGAAACGTGTAGAATTAATAAAATTTGTTTAATTTAAACAAATCTAAACTTCATTATAATTACAAAAGGATAAATGAGATAAATGTTAGTTGAAAGAATTTTTATTACCGTAAATAAAAAAAAGTATATAATACAATTGAAAAACCTGATGATATTTGCATGTTACATTGATTGGCACCATTATTTAAAAGTTTCCGAGTAATTTCTCCCACATGCCATCTTCTACTTTTATCAATTGGATTAATCTTGATATCAAATTGAAGCAATTATATTGCCTTTTTATTAAAGGTTTTTCGAATTTCTTGTAGAAGTGTCATACCTATTTCATGGTTGAAAAATTTTGGTAACGTTAATCACTTATATAGGTGCTACAGTAAACTGCTTATACATTTTCAGCCATTTAAAAAATAAGAAGTCATGTACCATCATCAAACTTTTCCTACTCTCATTGTTCTTATATTTATTATTGCATAAATGGCATATTATTCTTGCTTACATACCTTAACACGTTGCCTTTTATCACCGAGAAAGCAAATCTACTCAACTCACCTTGCTTCGTATTACGACAGCCATTTTAAAGCTGGATTTCCACCGATAATAAAATCACATGTCTCAGATCGTCAGCCATTGAGAAGCTTGATTTGCCCTTTTAGGATTTCTGATTGGTAGACATTCTGAGTTTGGCTTTACATATAGCAATTGAACCAATTATACAGAGAGACACAATTTTCAATAGATCCAACCAAAATCGCATATTCTGGCGAACTTGTGATCATTTCAAGAAAGGAGCAAACGTTGAAAGATAACTTTAAAGAATTGTAAAAAATAATGCAAGTAAAATTGGATTAGAGATCCATGAAAGTAACACAAAATAGACGATAATAAAACCCAATGAATCCAAAAGTAGACCAATAAATATTGACATCGGAAGGAGGACTTTAAAGGAGTATCACTTTTCGAATATCTAAGCAACGACAATAGTATCTATAGAAAAGTATGTGAAAAAGTACAAGCTCGGAATCGAGCATTTTACGCAAGTAAAAAGTTCCATAACAACAGATTTATTTCACAAAAAACAAAACCTTTGATTTATAATACTAATAAGACCGATTGTCACATATGCTGGAGAAACGTGGAAACTAAACGCTATGAACTTCGATTACATCAGAGCCTTTCAGAGGAAAATTTTGAGAAACTTTTTTTTTGGACTACGGTTGACAATAATTTATGGATTAGAAGACCAAACAAATTTGGAAAAATTTTTGGACAAAAAAAGTTGACAATAGTATATGGATTAGAAGACCAAACAAAGAAAATGACCACCTAATTGAAAATTGAGACAGTGTGAGATTGATGGCAAAGAATCCGCTGGTTTGGACATGTTCCTCATCGCAGAGATGATGTAAACATCATTAAAAAAGATTATGCTATGTAAATTGTTCAACAATAAGGCGAGAGGAAAACAGTGGATTGACAGTGTCGAAAAATGATCTTCGACAACTGGTGATTATTAACTGGAAGAGATTGGCATTGAGCGAGACAGAGGGAGAGCTGTTGTGTTGGAGGCTCAATGTGTTGGAGCCCACACAATGCTGTAAAGCTAGTAAAGAAGTAGGGAAGACATTCTACGATGTGTGATAGTATCTGATGGGAATTTAATGTCACTCGCTCTCACAAGAATACGAAACAGATGGTAGCTGATAAGTGTGAGAAAAGGTTGGTGTATGATACCAACCAGAGTTTCTTTCAAAATGTATAATATATCGATCTTTTGTATTTTTGTCGATACTTTTGCATTATTTCGTATTTTTGTATTTTTATGTAAGCAATATTAAAAATTAATTTTTAGATCTAATAAAAACTTTTTTTTTCGATAGGTTTCCTCTAATGGATATGAACTGCTTTATTAGTCATTTTTCAAGTGATTGTGAATTTGGCGCTGCAGAGTTGGCTATCGAGTTGATACAAAAGCATACAGCATAGCGGAACAATGTCCAGCGTCCATCCGCATTGATATCATTGATTTGCTGAATGGTTTAGAGTCTGCAACAGAAGAGGAAATTTATGTGAAGAGATTGATTACAAGTCTGAGCTTTTATTAAGCACAATAATAGCTTTACAAATATATAATATTTTTACTCTTTTATACTATCTATTTCAAAACAGAAGATGTGTAATTTTAGTAATTAGAAAGTACTTAGAATGTATTAATATCTCGAAAAACATTTTAGTTCATATGTGAATTAAAGTGAAATAAATTTTTAAATAAAGGAAGGAAGAACAAAAAAATATTGATTTTTATTTTGTTACAAAAAAAAAACTATCTGTTTGAAAAATACATTAGGTTAATTAATTAACATCAAAACATCAATTTATTTAAACTGAAATATATGCATTTACTTCAAAATAAACAATATTCATCTAATAATAAATACAAATGTTTTGTAATTTTTGTTATTATTGATTCGTGCTATCATTTGGTTGGGTTTTTTATGAATTTATTTTATAAAATTTGTACTTATAATCTTGTGCTTTAATTCATGAATTTTAATTATTTAGATTCATCAACATTAAAATATTTCATCTAAATTTTAGAACTAAAAATTATTTAGAAAACTAATATTTTGCTTTTTAAAAAATATTTTGTTTTGTATCATTTTTAACAAAGTAATAAAATAACAAGTATTTTCTTTTACAATAGCTATCTTGATTTTTAAAAATCAAATTAATGATCAGTTATTGTAATATGTATTTAATAACTTGGCTTTTCAGATCAATTTCATCATGAAACCAACACGAAGAAAGAAAAAAATAGTACACAAATTTTTAATTTTCTGAAAATTTGAAATAACATTGTATACCAAAATAAATAATAAAATGAAAATGTAAAAACTGTTATATAAACAACGAACATTATGAGTAAATCGTTATATTTTTAAATGTTTATTAATTAAAGAGTCATATGGAGGCATCTTAGTTTAATAACAAAAAATATTATTTACTAAAAAAAAATCGCCCACTTTTTAAAAATTCTATTTTAAATATAAAAATATAAGTCATATAAAAAAATGGTCAGAAAATTTAAAATTAAATAAGGTTTTAATGTGAAAAAGGAAAATATATTATTAATCAATGCAAAACTAATAAATAATCAAATTAAATCTTTTAAATCATTTTAAAGGATTAAAATAAATTGATAATTTAATAAATTGATTCTGTAGCAATCATATTTCTAATCATTACAGTAGGAATTATTTATCACTCAAAATAATACAGATATGCATCTCATATAGTGAAAAAGATATGCTTATGCAAAAATGTATGTGCTTATTACAACAATTTTAAACAGTTCCCAAACAGATTTTAACATTTGCTAGTGTCAAAATAAGAATTGATTTTAACCCTACAGTAAAAGGTCGTCACATGAACAATTATAACGCCGTATTCAAGGCTATGTAGATAAAGAAGTTAAGTTAAAGTTAATTTAACCCTAAGTGAGTATGCATTACCCTAGGTGAGTATAGTACATACAGCATTAAATATGCATAAAAATAAAAACACGGCGATGTTCTCATTATTCCAATATGATGCGCTAAATTACCAGAAACAGAAACAGCAGTTGGTAAATTAATTGCGACAATTAGTTGATGACGGCAGAATACCAGAGTGATTACTTGGAGCCTCATGTGTGCTGAGTGCCTACAAGGAGTTTTGTACGGGACCTTTATTAAAGAAATATGCAGGAAAGTATATGATAGCAAATGTTTCTCTTCTGTTGTATCACTCATTTCAGCCATCCTGTGTTGGCGTCCATTAACATCACTCATTTTACATTAATCCAAACCTGAACGCTGTATTCAGGACTACGTAGATAAAGCTAATTTAACCCTATTATTTAAACAGGTCAGTATGTTAAAAGCTAAAATAATATAATTTAATGGGTAAAATTCCACTTATGGAATTACAGAAAATGCAATCCATTTTATAACGTGTAAAATTGTGGCATGAAACAATTTAAAAAGCAAAAAATAATTGAAGCGAAAGGTAAAGAGAACAGTAAAAATAAACAATATTTATAAACATGTTATGAAAATATAATATGGGATGACGCAACAAGACATCTAAATCCCGTTTATTTTTTTTCCCACATAGTGTCAGCTCATACAGTGTCAGATTTTAAAAACAACATGAACATAAAACAAGTAATATAAAAAAAAAAATATTTAAAGACAATTCCTACTTTTTTTTTACAATAGTTTTGCTTTTACATCTGGCGCCATCTATTATTAGATACATACAACTTAAATGTAAAAAAAAAACTAAAATTAATTAATTAATTAAATTTAATTACTGAATTAATATTTGAAAAAACTTTATTAACATCAAGTGCCATCCACTAAAAGTTAAAAAATTGTATTTGAATTTGAGGGAATGAATAAAAAGTATTTTATTAACTATTAAAAATATGAACAAGATATATATAGGGTGAGTGTGAGCTAATAGAAGGAATTGAATAAAGAGGTTTTTTTGTCAAAAAGTAACAATATCAGTAAAAAAATATGAAACTCACATTTTGTACGAGAATAAAATAAATAAAATAATTGCAAGAAGCACAGCAGCAAATTATTTAAAATACAATAGAATATAATACGTAGAGCATCAAATATGCATAAAATCAAAAAACAATAAAATCAAACTCGTCTATCTGTTTATATCGGGCCATTTCAGCCATTCTGTTCTGGCGATCTTAATCGACAGCCATTTTATATTAACCCAAACCCGAACGTCGTATTCAGGACTACGTAGTTAAAGAGGTTAGAGTAAAGTTAAGTTAACCCTACTATTTTTAAGAGGTATGCTAAAAATAAAATGTTAATGGGGAAATTCTAGTTATGGAATTACAGAAATACAATCCATTTTAAGACATGTAAAATTATGGCATGAAACAATATGACCAGACAAAATAAGTGAAACGAAAGTAAGAAAAATAAGTGATTTGAAAGAAACATTAGAAGCAGAAAAATAAATTATATTAAAGGTATACAGAGCAAGAAAAATAAACAATATACATAAACATGATATAAAAATATAATATAGGATGGTGTACAATTATAACCGCGTTAAGTAAGAATAAAATTATAAAATGTATACAATTCAGTCAACATTTCAAGAAAAGGGGTTTCTTAATTAATTATTCATTTTTTGTCTAAAATACTTATCTAAATAATTACAAACCATCTGATATATGAATTGCAATTTATATTTCTCTGCAACGAATGTAAAATCATACAAAAATAATTTTAAGATAGCATAATTCTGTGAGAGAAGATAAATTAACATGTTGGAACACTTTCTGCAACAGGATGGTATGAAACTATACATGAGTGAAAAAGCATGCGTGAGTATGCATGAGCATATGTAAGCATGAGTGAAACTTGTATACAGTACAGAAAGAATAAACAGCTATGTAATAAAAAAAATATTGTATGGCAAGATATACAAATAGTATAACCACGGTTAGTATATGAAGCATAAAATTATAAATGTTACTGGTTAATCGTTTTCTTTTTTCTTTCTTCAAAATTTACATAATTCATGATTTTCCATCTGATCTATGAGGTTCAGATTATATTCCTCTGACTATGATTATAAATTCATATAGAAATAATTTTTAAATGCCTCCATTTTGTTAGAGAACTAAAACATACTAGAGCATACCTTCTCCAAGGAGAAATCTCCTTTAAAATGTACTTTTTTGTTACATTGAAAATTGAATACATATATATAATTATATTACAAGCTGTCTCGTTAAATAACCACACTGAAACCACCAAATTAAGAAATATATCAAATATTTAAGAACTAAAGACAAACAAATTGTATTCCAGTGGTTATCATCACACGTGGGAATTAAAGGTAACGAAGAGAGGAAACCATGTGAATATTGGAAAGTAACAAGTTACACCAGAATCTTTCCAAAATTATATTCATAGAGAAATGTTTAAGAAACTGAAAAAAAAATCTCATAATTAAATCTGAAGGCAAAAATTGGCACAATATTCAAGGCAGCTGAAAATTCTTTAACACTAGACCAAGTAAAGAGGCGGTTGCCAACTTTCGATTAAGAACTGGACACGATTGTCTTGCGGAGCATCTTAACAGAATAGGTATCCTCTCCTCGAACACTTGCCCAATATGTAGAGCCGGTACAATGAATTCTGAAAATCTTTTGAAATGTCCAGTACTGAACAGGAAGGCTCAGGACCTAGATCAGGAGAGGTCTTGCAGTTTATCTGGAGATGTCTTGCAGTTATATTGAAGGCCAGGGGCCTCATGGAATGAAATAAAATGTCTACCTTCTTTATTTACTCTCTCCCTTTGACTTCTGGTGATGTGTAAGACCGACTTATTGTCAATTGCTGTCTTGCTGTATATTTGCTCTGTTCTGCTTGTTCTTTCTTTTTGTGTGATATTTATTGTAATGTATTGATTTCCAATAAATCCATATGTTACAACAACAATATATATATATACATAATTTTTTTGAGAAGGAATTCAATAATTTTTGACGTAGTTTGAATTATGAAATTATTTTCGTTCTGTGTTGCAATTTTTCCATGCTTATTAATCTTTCCCCCATCAATATATATGTATTTAAAACTGGCATGACTGAGAAAATCTCTGCACAATACTACTTTGAAGTTATATATCGATGTCTAGACTACAAAAAGGTAATACAATATTTTTATATCATGTTTATAACAGTTGTTTAATCTTTTATATTGTATGCTCATTTCACTCAGGCTTATATTAATTGTACAGTTTCATACCATTGTGTTGAGAAAGTATTCCATCATGTTATTTTTCTTCTCTTACAGAATATGCTATCTTGAAATTGTTTTTGTATGATTTTACATTCGGTTCAGAGAAATATAATTTTCAATTCAAAGATCAGACTTTAATTCATGATTTAGATATGTTTTTTAAAGGAAAAATTAATAATTAATTAAGAAACCATTATTCTTGAAATGCTAACTGAATTTTATATATTTTATAATTTAATATTTGATATATTTAACGTAGTTATATTTGTACATCATCTCATACTATATTTGCATATCAAGTTTATAAACATTGTTTATTTTTCCTGCTCTGTATACCTTCCGTTTCAATTATTTTTTGCTGGTTATATTGTGTCACGTCATAATTTTACTACATATCTTAAAATTGATTGTATTTCTGTAATTCCATAACTAGAATTTTCCACATTAAATTATATTATTTTTAGTTTTAACATACTGACCTGTTTAAATAATAGGGTTAAATTAGCTTTATCTACGTAGTCCTGAATACAGCGTTCAGGTTTGGATTAATGTAAAATGAGTGATGTTAATGGACGCCAACACAGGATGGCTGAAATGAGTGATACAACAGAAGAGAAACATTTCCTCTCATATACTTTCCTGCATATTTCTTTAATAAAGGTCCCGTACAAAACTCCTTGTAGGCACTCAGCACACATGAGGCTCCAAGTAATCACTCTGGTATTCTGCCGTCATCAACTAATTGTCGCAATTAATTTACCAACTGCTGTTTCTGTTTCTGGTAATTTAGCGCATCATATTGGAATAATGAGAACATCGCCGTGTTTTTTATTTTTATGCATATTTAATGCTGTATGTACTATAGTCTATTGTATTTTAAAATAATTTGCCTGCTATGATTCCTGCAGTTTTTGTGTATTAATTTAGTCTCTACACAGTGACGGATTTAGGCTTACATCCGCGAGGGCCGGACCTGGGGCGGCAAATTTTAGGGGCGCCAAAATTTTCGAGGTGGCAAAAATTTGAAATCGATTTTGTTTTTATTTACTGTAAGACCGAATTTTAATTCTTCTTTTCTTGCTTTGACAACCTCAAGGTGTCAATAATTAAAGAATAGAATTTTTTAAATCATTAATCGTGTAAGTAGTAAAATCTAACAAATAGATACTAAAAAACTTCTCGTTAAGTATAACATTTATCTATTGACGTTATATATAAGGGCGTCAAATTAACACGGGCCTAGGACGCCATCGAACCTAAATCCATCACTGTTCGTACAAAATGTGTGCTTCATATATGTTTTAATGATATTGTTATTCTTTAACAAAAAAACTTATTTATTTTATATTCATATAGTTTTTAAAAATAACATCACTGTTTTTTGTCACACTTTCTGTCACATTTGCTTTATTTTTTATTTTCTTACATATTCGTGCAAACCATTTAATTTCTATTAGCGTTGAAAGTGTTATTTAAGACAGCTTTTTTCAGATAATTGTTGCAACGTTCAGCCATATTGCTCTTTTCTAACCTTCTGGTTTTAATAAAATTCCTATATCTTGTTACAGTTATTACGTGTCTATACTAATTCATTCAAATCACTTGCAAACTGCAAAGTATATCTCAGTGAAATATATCTATGAAATATAATATGATATAGTTGTATTAAGCCAAGATGGAGTTTAAAGTGGGGAATAGAAAAAAATTTATCAATATCTCTTTGGGCAACCTTCCTTGGACAACCAAGCGTCAGGTCTGCATATTTCTAGATACGGGAGTGAGGTCAAAATTTTATTATTAATGACCATGTGACATTCTTTACCGTGGGATTTAAATTAATTCTTTAGTTTGATTTTTCCTTGTAAGTCTTTTTTTTTAACTGTTTAAAATGTGTGTAATAATCGTATTTTTTTCATCTTTTTCCCCTATACGTGATGTATTTCTTTATTATTTTGAGTGATAAGAAAAATGAATAGTTCCTACTGTGATAATTTGAAATATGATTGCCCTATTGATATTTATTATTAAATGAATAATATTTATCTAAAAGTAAATATATATAATTCATGTTAATTAAATTAACTTTTTGATATTATCTAATTAAAGAAATGTATTTTTTTTAACACATAGTGTTTATGGTGGTTTTTTTTCAGCAAAATATCAGTAACTTTTTATTTTAACTTATCTAAAAAGAAACTTTTTTTGTTGATAAATATTTGAAAGCATAATATATTAATTCATATATGTTAAAACATATATTAATGTGCATTAATATATATATTAATTCATATATATATTAAAACATATTATATTATAATTCATAATGTTCGTTATTATGAAAGGTATTTACATTATATATTATTTATGCAGCGCAAAAACCACAACTTATCATATTTTCAGATAATTAAAAGAATTTAATATGCTAATTTATGCTAATGTTATCATTTCTTCTTTATTTTTCGTGATTTTATTTTCTTAATGTTCTTCATTTAAATACACAAAAGATAAATAAATTGGCAAAAATCATATATGCTTTTTTTAACATAAAGGAAAATTAAATTTATCAGCTCACTCAGTTATTCAATGAATCATGTAATCATTAATAAACAAAATCATTTCAAAACCAATATAATAATGTTGGAAGAAATAATTGTTTTTTAATATTTTTGTTCGAAATGATACAAATAAACTATTTTCAAATATGCACACTATCAGTAGTTTAAGCAAATTTTTATTGATACATTGTCAAAAATCTGCTGAAAAATATGCTTTTCATAAATCTAAATGAATAGAATACATACATTGAGACAAATTTATTTAACATAAAGTATATAAACACAAATTTCTAAAATTTATTTATTAAAACAAAATCAAAGAAACGGTAGTAAACTGACGAGTCATAAATAATTAAAAATTTAAAAATATTTATAATGATTATTAAATGAATAATATTTATCTTAAAGTTAATAAATGAAATTTATGTTAATTAAATTCATATTTCGATGTTATTTAATTATACTAAAGTATTTTTCAAACAGATAATTTTAATGGTGTTTCTTTTGTAGCAAAATTAAAAACCTTTTTTTTTTTTTCCTTTTTATGCAAATTTTATTTCACCTTAACTCACTCACATATTAGCTGAAAATTAACATTTAAAATACATTGAATAAAAACATTTTAAAATACATTGTAATTTTAAATTACACATCTTCTTTCTATAATATAATAGCATGTGAAAAAGAGTAAAAAAAAAATAATAAATGTATAAAAAGATTTTATTCATTTATTACTTTATTTTATTTTTCATCAATATAAATTATTAAAATAGTAAATTAAAAATAAATTTAAATAATTTAAAGTTTCTAAGCACAACTTTCAAAAAATTAATTTTAAAAATCAATGAAATGGTAGCAAACTGACGAGTTACTAGCAACTACAAATTTTCAAATCACTTGAATTTATTATTAAATTAATAATATTTATCTTAAAGCAAATACATCTAAATCATGTTAATTAAATTGATATTTTGATATTTAATTAAACTAACATAGTTTTCAAACAAATAGGGTTTATGGTGTTTGTTTAGTAACAAATTAAAAAATCACTATTTTTTTTTTTTTGTCTTTTTAATTGCAATTTTATTACACTTTATTTCACATATAAGATAAAATATTATTCAAAATATTAATACAATCTAAAAAAAAAGTGTTACAATTTCTAAAATTATACATCTTCATAGTATAATAGCTTGAAAAAGATAAAAAAAGTAATAAATGAGTAAAAAAGTAGTTTCAGTTTAATTAAAGTCCAGACTTGTAATCAATCTCTTCACATATATTTCTCTTCTGTTGCAGACTCAAATGCATTCAGCAAATCAATGACATCAATGCGGATTGGGGCTGGACATTGTTCCGCCACGCTTCCTGCTTTTTGTATTATCTCGATGACCATCTCTACAACTCCAGATTCACAATTGGCAGAAAATGGTTTATAAAGCCATTCATATCCATGAGTGTCATCCTATCGAAAATAATATTTTCATTAGATTTATTAATTAAATTTAACGTTTCTCATATGACAGATACCATTCCAAAAATGGCAGATACTGAATATATTTTGAAATGCGACATTGGTCGGCATCATGCACCAATCTTTGCATACTCGGCACACAAACATCTGTTTAGTATTTGTTTGTTGTGCGGAATTAGTTTGAATTTTCCCACCACATACAAATTATCGCACTTTGTAGAACAGATCGCACATTAAACATCTGCTAATCAGAAGCCCCAATCGGACTTCTGATTAGCAGATGCTCCACAATGTCTACAGGCTACAATGTTGTACAAATGTCTACAGGTCAAAGGCTACATTTAATATTAAAGGCTACAATGTCAAAGGTAGGCTACATTGGTCGGCTACAGTCAAAGACTACAATGCCAATTACTACACAGTCCAGCCACATTAATGTGACCACTACCTATTTCGACGATCATAAAATACCTACCTACGATCATAAAAAAGCAGTTGGCAGCACATTGCAGTGGAGTGTATACAAAGAATTCCACTTAATACCACTTAAATACCACTTAATGTAATCACTCAAAATACCACTTAATACCACTTAATACCACATTTATACTTTAAACCCAGAATATACAAGAGTGTATATTCTGGATTTTGACAGGTGGTCACATTAATGTGACTGGACTGTGTACAATGACAAAGGTTACATTTTAAATGACAACATTGGTCGGCCTCTTACATCAATCTTCACGTAGACAGAGCAAGTCTGTTTAGTATCGTCGTTCTTCGTGGTGCTTTGGCAGTGCTTTTTAAGATAGATTTTTCCATCTGATACTAATATCACACGTTGAGGAACATCTGTAAATAAGAAGCCCGAGTGGACAGATCAGACTTCTCAGTGTCTGACGATCTGCGAAAAACGATTTTACGTTAGTGGGAATCCAGCTTTAAAATGGCTGTCGTAATACAAAGGAGGGTAAATTGAAGAGATTTGCTTTCTCGTAGAGAAAGTGCAACCTGTTAGGAAATCTAAGCTATAATAGTTTGATATTTATGCAAATAATAAATAGGAGAATAAAGAGAGAAGGAAAATGTGGTGATGGTGCGACTTCTAATTTTCTAGATGGCTGAAAATGTATTGGCTGTTTACCGTCGCAATCAACCACGTTTTTCCTTTTTCGCCCAAAGAAACGGCTCCTTACAAACTTTTTCCAAGCATGTAATATGTAAATCCTTAGTGTAGAACTGGTTGAATTCCTTAGCTGAAAACAGCCGAATTGTGTTCACAAGCTTTAAGAGAACTTGTCTTTTAATAAAAAGTTCTTAATGGTCCACGTTTTTCCTTTTCGCCCAAAGAAGTGGTCTCCTTTTTACAAACTTTTTCCAAGCATGTAATATGTAAAATCCTTAGTGTAGAACTGGCTGAATTCCTTAGCTGAAACAGCCGAATTGTGTTCACAAGCTTTAAGAGAACTTGTCTTTTAATAAAAAGTTCTTAATGGTCAATAGAAAAGATCTTCGTGTGAAAATGATCAATATGTTCAAGCATATATAACCATTATTGAAATGTTGTTTGCTCCTATAACTAGTCAGACTTTTTGATTCAACTGCATCTTTTATTTGCAACTAAGATTATCATGTTCCGAACTGGAGAAGCTAATTTAGCTGCTTGCCAACCCAAAATTTACTATGTTTACACGCAAGCACGATATAAATGTTAACTAACTGTTGAAAAAAAGACATAATAACTGTCAGAATTTAATTTGCAGATTGGCCCAAATGTTAAAAGTAGCGGATATTTTATGACAGGAATTATTCAAAAGGTAAACCAATCTTCCAAGCATATATGATCAACTTTATTTTAAATAACTATATAATATGCCTATTATTTAACGGCAAATATCTTTTCATTAAACCTTTATTTTATTATTATTTTTATTTTTTAATTACAGTAACGTGATTATTTAAATTAAACAAACTGTCTTAATCTTACTATTAACTATACATACACATTTTTATAAAAATTTATATTAATTTTCCCTAAAACATTTTCCCCACTGAGCAGTATATTTGCAGAAAGCTACTTTATCGCGCGCAATAATGTATTAATAATGAAATTCTGGCGTTCGACAAAGATTTACTAAAATGCCCAACTGTGCCCAAAAATTAAGACCAATTATTATTTTCTTAAAAACTGGGAACTTAGAAACAAGAATTATGTACGCAAAGTCTAAATAAATATCCTCTATCCAACATTTGAAAACATGAGATAGATTAATATACATGTATATTCTTTTCCATTAAGGAGCTTAATGTATGAAGCTGCTACCCATTATGTTTCATATCTGCTATACCCAAAAAGTAAGACAAATATTTTTTTTTTCAAAAACTATTTATTCTTCCAAATTTATTTCATCGCCTTCAAAGTAATCCCCTCGACACTGCACTTATGCCAACTTTTTTCCAATCCTCAATGCATGCTGAAAAGTCATTGACCGGGGTAGCATTCAGAGGCATCGCGCTTCACGTTGAATCTCATCGATCGACTCAAAACGGTATCCCCGGAGTGGTCTTTTGAGTTTAGGGAATAGCCAGAAGTGGCACGGTGTGAATACGGTGGTTGTGGTACGATATGAGTTTCATTTTCGGCGAAACGGTCACGAAGAATCAATGCAGTGGAAGCAGGGACATTCAGTGTTTTCGGTACCAATCGAGATTTGACGCGTTTGAGGGACCAAACTGGAATTGACTGATACTTTTGAAATTCCAACATCATTAGTAAGGTCTCTAATTGTAAATCGACGGTTTGCAAGCACCAAATCTTTAATTTTTGAACGTGAGCTTCGATGGGTGAGGATGATATTCGTACAGAAAGCTTTTCATCTTCAACGCGTTCTCTGCCTTCTTTGAACTGTTTATTCCACTTCTAAACATTTCTTTCCGATATAGGAATGCTCATCGAATGCCTTCTGCAAAATTCTAAACGTTTCCGCAAACAAAATTTAATGCAAGTTCTTTGCTCAATTAAATCAGACATTTTAAAAATCACCGGAATCAGTTTTAGCATCTCACAAAGACAAGTGTAACTCAAACCCTTATGGGTATTTTGATGTTAAATTTCTCACAGGACAATGATAGCAACGTAAAAAAGAAAAGAACATTGAAATTCCGTAAGCCCCGGAAATTTTAAATTGAAAATTGGTTTTACTTTTTGGACTAGTACATCAAACATAATTAGTTAATGTGATCAGTAAAAGTGTACTCACAAACATTCAGAAACATTATTATATCCATAATATGGATGAGCCTGCAGTGTCTTCCTTTGTATAGGCCCTCGTAAGTAATCCATAGCGTTCTTGTGTATTCTCTAGAGAGCTGTTTTTCGTTATTTTGTAGATACAAATTCTTTTATGCAAGACATGTGTTGCACATAAGCTGTTAAGAAAATGAATAATTGCATTTCACATAAGCTCTTAAGAAAATGAATAATTACTCATTCAGGAGGAAATAAAAAATGCTCTTTAAATTACTTGTACAGACAATAAAACGGATATTTTACGAAAATATGTTAAAATACTCACAAAATGTCAAAGACTTACACTACATAATGTATAAACGTAATTTTAATTGAAACAAGTAATATAAAAAAAAAAAATTTAAAGTCATTTCCTACTTTTTTTTCACTATATTTCAGAAAGTCCTTTATAAATACTTTTCATTCAATTTTTAAGTTTATCTGGCGCCATCTATTGGTAGATATATGCAACTTAAACCTAAAAAAACTAAAATTAATTAATTTAATTTAATTACTGGATTAATATTTTAAAAAAACTGTATTAACTTCAAGTGTCATTCACTACAAGTTCAAAAAAATTTATTTGAACTTGAGTGGATGAATAAAAAGTATTTTATGAACGATTGAAAATTTGAACAAGATATATACAGGGAGAGTGTTAGTCCGATAATTCTACCACGTAAAAAATCATCCAAATGCTTCCTATGTGCCATAACTATGCGGCTATTGCACTGAAAGACTTTAAAGCGCTTGTGAACAATTTTACTTCTCTGCCACCATTCCTTATATACCTCTCTCTTACACTCTCGTCATTGTGACGTACTCATCTGCGCCATCTGGTGGTTTCCTGTAATTTGCATATTCTTCTTCAAGATGTGTGTGATAATTCTACAGGTGAAATTTTTATTTTAGAGTTCAATTTCTGTGTGATTCTGAATTATCCTTAATTTATGGACATGAGTGTAAATGATATGTCTTAAAATTTTTTGCTATTGCTTGGCATGTTTCCCTATTGATTGGTAAGGACTTAAAGTACAAAGCTTAGTAACTTGTAATGCCTATTATGTATGATATTTAATTGTAATAATTAATGTATAACGTAATCGTAATTATAATAACTATTGTATTAATGTAATTGTGTTATTAAAGAGGTTCAAAGTTTTAAATAATTTTTTAATTGCTTTCTTATTTTTTTTTTCCATTTCATATGGTTACGAAGAAGCATTTGTTCTGTAAAAAAATTGATAACCAATAAATATGTACGATGAAATATTCAAAACAGTTTGCAATAGAACATGAAATAAAATTAGGTATTAAATTTTTAACTTACATGCATGCAACTCCGTATCTTCTTGGCATATTTCTGTTAAAGTATTGATCATTCTTGGGAGTTCCGATCTAGCCATTTCAAGGTCATCATAGTTATTTGAATCACATTCATTCAAACGTTCCATCAAGCATCTTTTGATCTTTTCCAATTCACTAGAACAAGATGTGGACAAAAAATGATATAATTTAGAAATATATATTCCCAAATTAACCAAAATACATTCTAATGAGTTCTTAATATTGCTGAACCTACTAGGTATTTTCATAAATTATTTCAGTAATTACTGTTTAATTTTATTTGAATAAGCTTCTTTCAAAGAACTTATTAAATTATTATTGTATTAATAACAATTTAAATCGCTGTAGTTATTGATTTTTAAGTTTCGGTTTTTTACGAATCTTCTATAGAGGAAATAAAATTATAACTTCTCAGTCCTTCCCACATTTAATTGTAAAACTTTTAACATACTTAAACCCTTTGGATATTGCTATTTTTGCCTGATATGTGATGAAAATATATAGTAGTTTTAATAATGAATATAGTAGTAATTTTCAGTGATAGTGATGAAATGTATAGTCATAATTTTCAAAATAAATTTTATAGTGTTAAAGTGTTTTTTAAACGTTGAGTTCCTCATTGATGAACCAATATATAAGTATTTTTAATCTTAATATATCAGTTATGTATATATAATTTCCATAAGTTGAATTTAAAAATAATTATTAAAGGCCAGCGAAATACTTATAAAACGAAAGCTGTGTACAGAGCGTTCAGGGCAATACCGCGTAAGTTGTGCAGGGCGAGAATCTTTAATAGTTCATGAAAGTGTGCAAAGGACCATACCTCTACGTTCGATAGTTTTGAGAAAAAAAAATGAATAGCATTTCATCTATAACATGATAAATAGTCTTTAATGGAAACATATGACACTTCAAAAAAAAAAAAAAAAAAAAAAGAACATATAAAAATAAAAAGAAATTCACCCAAGTTTGGCGGGAACAGCTGATGATGGACGATATGTACATGTCTATAGTGTATTGAACAGCCAACATCGGACTCCCGTTGCCTGAAACTATGGCAACAACAATGGCAATATGGAGCCAATTATAGGCAATATAGGCAATATTTTCGCAATTTTAGTTGTTTTAATTGCTAACATTAAAATATTTAGTTTATCTGTGATCAATGTGGTGCCAATGCTTTAAACACTATGAAGAATATCTCCATCTATTCGCTGGCATCTCAATGCTCAATACTTTTTAAGCAAACCTACAATTACCAGATCTGAATCCTTTGGGGGTTTTCCTACAGGGACATTTAATAAGATTGCTATATCATCGAAGAGTAGTTATTGCAGAACAGAATTTAGCTGTGAATCTGCATGCTTTCTTCATTTTTTTTGGGCACAAGGCTGTTTGTTAGTATACAGTTAGCTTGTGTTTGGCGGTCATGCATGCTTGGATATCAAAGGTAGTCATTCTAAATATCTTCCCATGTAAATACCATGCCATATGATATTTCCGCTGTTACTGTTTCTATTAATGCTTCTATTAAGCCCTTCAAGTTGCTACGAATACGATTATGCATCATTGTCAAAACTCTCACTCTTTCTTTTTCTCTCTGTATATATATATATATATATATATATATATATATACGTACTTTCTATTTGTGTTTCTTATTGTTTCTTATTTATTTATTTATATTTTATTTGTCTAAGAGGATTTTGTAATTTTTTTTCATATGGAACTAAATATAAATCTACGTCTCAAATTTACGTATAGCAAATACTATATCCACTTTGTCATAAAAATTGATTGTATTTCTAAATAGGTCCTTTGCCTTATTTTTTCCTTCCCTATTTCCTTAAATCTCATAAGGAAAATAGTAAGAAAAACAAAACTGTTTAGAAAAACATTTTCCATATGTCAGTGCACCAATTAGTAATGTAATTAATAAAGAATTATTAAATTCCTAATTTTCTGCAAACTTTAAATTTTTTTTTTTTTACTCTGACCTTTTACTGTTATTCAATTTTGAAAAATGTAAATATTTTTAAGTTATATACTTCACAATAAATTATTCTCAAATGATAACAATAATAAGATATTTTAAATAAGTTATTATATAAATGGAATTCCGCTACAGATGAGAAAATCATATAGGTATATGTGAATGTAGTTTTTGTGATAAACCTTATAATCACTATATGAAGTTACTAATTGAAAAAAATAAAATATGTTAATTAAGTTATTGTTATTTCTGAATTAATTAACAGTAATCAGTATATAATTTACTTAAATTCTACAGTTATTTATAATATCAGTTTAAATTTACTCACGAGCAAGATTCTTTAAGTTCATCTTCAGTGCCTGGAAGTTCATTAGGCAGCATGCGATAACTTCTACATTCCCATCGTAAATCCTCGATACAGGTTTGATTTGCACTAAATGCACCTTAAAAATAAATAATAAAATGTAACGCCAAATGTGATACGAAGTTTTCTTTTCTTTTTTTTTTTATTTCCAATGGCAAGGCAAAGTATAAGAAGAATAAAAATAGTAATAATAACAAAAATAACAAGGGGAAAAAAATACAAAAGAATAAACGTCCAGAAAATACAAAGATGACCGAAGTCATTGCCTTAAGAGTTCTCCCGCAAGCCAGTAAAGCGCTGTCTCCGAGTCGTCGTCAAGTACCGCACATCGTTGGAGGTGGTCTCTGTTCATTGCGTCTGTTGAACCACATAGGGGGCAGCCAGGATTCGAAAATATTTTAATGCGATGGAGATGTTCTGCTAGACAGTCATGGCCAGTCAGAAGTCGGAACTGGGCGACAGCATGCCGTCGCAGATTGCTGGGTATTGCTAAAAGATCTTCAGCTCTCCAACTCTTTGACTTGATCTCATCATGAATTTGTAGCTTGTGGTTTTTGGTCATTATTTGTTTGATATAAAGTTTTATAGAATGGAGGGACAGTGACGAGGATCTCGTTTGAAGTAATTTTGAGCCTCTTTTTGCTAGACAATCTGCTTGTTCGTTCCCAAAAATGCCACAGTGGCCAGGTATCCACTGAAGTACCACCCGTTTCATTTTTACAGTCAGTTCCTGCAAATGATTTTGACACTGGAAGATTTCCTCTGATGAAGGTGGCTTGGTGGAACTAATAGCCAGAAAAAAAAGAACTGCCAGATTGATACGAAGTAGAAAACTGTTTTTTTTTTCATAGTCAATAAAAGGAAAATTCTAAGACATCATTAAATACATGTAATGTTTTGTATCAGCAGGATATTATATTGAGCCATACAATATTCTGAGAAGGCTTTTGTAGTTTAAGTCTTTGTCTTTTAGTGTGTTTCCAATTTATCAAAAATTGTGTAATGTTAAAAATATAATTAATCTCTTTCAATTCACAAAATTATAAACATTACATTTATTCGAATTACTTAATCACAAAAGAAAGAAAAATTATTTTTATGTGAAAACATAAATTACTGTTATACAGCATCTGACTTTATTGCTAAAATTATTACATAAAATACTGCTATATTATGCTATTTCTATAAGAAAACATTGCATTTGCTTATCCTGTATTTTAATCAATGACATAATGACTGAATAAAAATTTGGCAATTAAACTTTTAGATAATTTTTTATCTTGGTCAACTAGAGAGTTCAAGTTGTCTTGGTAAAATTTCTTGTCTTTTTCTGTAGAAAATTAGATATTTGGTTAATATCTACATATAGATTTATATCAAGAATATGTGTTTCGAAGAAAATACAGAATTTTTATAAAATATGAAGCATCTTGTATAGCAGCTTCATACACAACGAACTTAGGCAAAAGAATATTTATTAATATATTTCATGTTTTCAAATGTTGGATAGAGGATGTTTATTTAGGGCTTTATGTAGATAATTTTTGTTCCTAAATTCCCAACAATCTGTAAAAAACATGTTTTATTTTTAAGTAATCAAATTAACAAACTTGTAAAATTACCTTTTTCATTTCTTTTGCTTCCTACAAAATTATAATTAATTGAATGAAATGTATATATAGGAAGTGATGAAGTAAATTGATCTTTGTATGAAGTGAAAAAAGGATTATATGTGTAAAAAATTGATTTTAAAATTCAGGTGGTATTTTATATATAAGAATCCATACGTACATATTTATATATAAAGTGCGTCATTTATTGTCAAAGCTTTAATTCTTATTGAAAATAATAAATCAAGCAATCATTAAGAATAACTGACAAATGAATAAATTCAGGAATTAAATAGAAATTTATTGGATTCTTTAAATAAAACATTGTTCATAATCATATTAAAATTTTTGTAAGAATTAAAAATCTTAAAAATTTTTGCCGAAGACTTGTATGATTACTCCAAAATTGTATATATTAAATCATTTTAAAAGTAACATCATATTAAGTTAATAAGTTATTCTTTTAAATCTACTACATAAATTCATATAGATAAAAAATTTTCATTTGTAGGTATTATTTACTATATTTTTACATCAAAGGATAACTATGGATATATTGTACTACAAACCAAATTTCCACAAATTATAAATAATCAGCCAATATTTTTTATTTAATTTCTAAGAAACATAAAATATTCAAAAAATATCAATGCTTTAGGTAATTATTTTCAAATTTATATTAATATTTATATAAAAACAATTAATATTTATAATTAATGAGCTTAAGATATATTGTAAACTTAATATATTCTTGCATTTTTAAATCAAAAATTGCTTACCGCTCCAAAAAAATCCAAAACCATAAGAACAAAAGTACCACATTCTTATTTGTTTCGAGAGTTCTTTTAAGATGAGATCAATCTTGGCGGAATGAAATAATTTGTTACTGTATTTTTTCGAAACGGATGTGGTATGTATTTTAATGAGAGCTTAATTATGAATCGGAAATCCTGTTCTTAGAAATATCTCCGAGTTTTTTTATGCAATTTTTTATGCTTTCACATGTTTAACCTTAATATTTTCCGGTTGTTTCATATTTTCTTTAATGAGAACTAAAAAGGAAATATAAGCTTCTTTTATTTAACAATAATTAACTGAAAATATTAGTTAATTGAAATGTATTGCTCACCAGTATGGATATACAACTGAGAAGAATAAGATGATCATAAGACTAATTTTTTTATAATATCAAAACCCTGATTTGAAGTTATAGAAACCACAATTACATTCGTTTTGTAGAACTTTAACAATAGTAATTTGTTATAGCCAGTATGAGTAAAAACCTCTTTTAAGAGTCCGACAATGATGATGTATACACCATTTTTTTGTATATGTAAATTTAATATATATGCAGTCTTTTAAAAATCGTAAGAAAGTCGTGAATGGGCAACTTAGTTGTGAATGGGTAAATGGTGACAGCAATGAATTCTTATGTATATTGCAGCATTGCAAGGATATATAGTCAAAGGCCACGTATAACTTTTTGCTGCCCAGTTGAAATCTGACTTCAAGCTGACGAAAAAATTGATCGAAAAGCTTTTCGTAATTTCAAAATATTGATTGCACTGGTGAATAAAAATTTTAAAGCATATCTGGAAGAGTATTTAGATAATCTGTTCTAACTGGAAGAGACCTAACCGAATTCTTTTTTTTCATGTAAAGATACAAAAACGCCGCAAAGAGAATAAAGACAAGACCACAATAACGCCAAAATATTAAAAAAATTGGTAAATGAGATTTTTTTTTATGTTTTACTAAAAGAGAACAACACAATTAAATCTAAATTCTTTAGGTGAAGTTATTTACATAATTATTGTGTATGATCTAAGGTAGACTTAATTATGCACTAAACCTATGTATCTGTTCAAAGTTTATGTATTGATTAAAATAATTAAATAAAATTTAAAATTATTACACAAAACAGATTTCGACATCAGAGGTTCTCAAACTTTTCCCAAGTCTAAGAGCATTTAAAAAAAAATCAAAATAAATTTAGGCATACTATAAACACATTTCAATAGAAAAACCCTATTTTTCCATGGAATTTCTATAGAAATTTTTATATTTTTCTGCGAAGTAAGGATTCGCTTCCACCGATTTATCTTTATGCTGGCCCATTCTTAACGATTGCTCACATTTTGTAATAGTTTGTAGTTATAATATGGTCTTGTACTACTTTGTTAATATGAGCTTTCTACAATAACAGATTCTTAGCTTGAGGGACTGATAGGGACTTGAATATTCTTAAATCATCTCTTTACAGTCACTGATTTTACAAACTATTCAAAAATGTATATACGAGTCTCGCATTGCTTGCTGGAAACATTTCGATTTTTTTCCCATACGACACACATAATACGAGTTAGTTATCTGAAAAACTTTTTGCAGAAATCAATGGACTTTCTTTATGACCAATCGGTCGTGTTTATAGTATAAATATGTGGGGATTAGCTGCCATGTACAGGTAAAAATAAATAACTAAATGGAATAATGATAGTTGATCAAACGCAAAAACGAGCTCAAACATAACGGACGCATCAACCATTGCGATGTGCAAATACCCAAATTGAGATAGATTTGCAAAAGCTAATTGAAAGAGTGGTGAAACAAATATCACACTAGTAAAGTTAATATTTTTTAATGATTTCATTTTTTTTTATTTCGTTTATATTTATTTATTTTTTATATTTCATTTGTTTTTTATTTCGTTTATATTTATTGATTTTTTATATTTCATTTGTTAGTGTTATATATTTCTTACAATGTGCGTTTAATGTCTTTATTATTAATCACCATGTTTACATGTAAGAATAATAGTAAACACAGAAAATAATTCATTCATTTCCTAAAAGTGTATATAGTGGGTCTAAATCTAATATGGAGATATATAATTTTATATGCAGCCCGCGGAGTTACGATGCATTTTCAAAGTGGGCCACAAGATCATTTGAGTTGACCTCCCTGGTTTAAACCATGTAAATTTTAAACAATCATGAAGTTGTAGAAAAGGGTTTGGTTAAAAAGCAATATAAAAGCATTCATTTTCTCTGAAAGGCGATTCTTATACATTAGAAGCAATTAAAAAGCAATAAGCACTTGGAAGTCAGAGGTGGCGGGATAGCACACAAAATTAGTGTACTCTGCGTAAGTGATGAGAGAAATATAATAAATTTAAAAACGTAAGTCCCTATTATTCTCGAAGAGTTCATATCATGGCAATAAGAATTCACCTAAACGACTTTATACATGGAAGAACGTTGTCTCGATGGAGGATCAGTTATATTTATCGTAGTGAGGTAATAGAAGTGTTTTGAATCGATAAAAGTGTCTTTTCTTGACCTTGTAGTCCTCGCGAACCTTAAAAACAACTTTTTTAGAAAAATTTCTGTGATCGGCCAAGAAATCAAATCATGAATGGATGGCCGATATATCAGCATACAGGTTAAAAGAAATCAGTAGTAGTTAGCGAGCAAAATTGCTCAGCATTTGCATACAGTATCAGCTTGATAAGTGTCATGTTTGGTATCCAGACACCTACGTTAATGTGTTCTATTCTCCTGGCGTACTGATTTCTGTATCACATCGACAGCTTCCCATTGGTTGCATAACTATAAGCCATTAGAAGTCAGAGGTGGCATAATAACACTCAAAATTAGTGTACTCTGCGCACGTAATGAGAGAAATACAATAAATATTAAAGCGTAAATCACTATTAAAGATATTCTGTTAGTGTTCATATAATGGCTACAAGAATTCACCTGAACAACTTTTTATAAGTGGAAAAAGATGGCTGGATGGAGGACAGCCGTAGTGTGACAAGGGTAGCCAAAGTGTTTTGAATCGATAAAAAGGTCTTTCCACCTCGCGAACCTTAAAAACAGCTTTTAGAAAAAATCGGCCAAGAAAACAAATTGTGAATGGATGGCCAATATATCGGCAAACAGGTGAAAAGAGACCAATACTAGTCAGTGAGCGAAATTGCTCAGCAGTTGCATACAGTATCAGCTTGACAAGTGTCGTGCTTCGCAGCCAGACATCCACGTGAATGTGTCCTATTCTCCTAGCGTACTGTACTCTGTATCCCATTCACAGCTTCCCATCTGCTGCATCTTTCACTTTCGATGTGAGGAATAAAAATGCATTCATTATTGGAGTCACGTTTCTTTATATATATTAGGCATTTTAATGTGAATGGAAAATATAAGCTTGGTTGACATGGAGAGAGGACGATACAAGATTTTGTCCTACTAGCATCAGAGAAAGGGATCACTATTATGACAGTGATGTGCTCGTCTGTGGAGGTGTTATAATCAAAGAACGGTTTGGTTTGATTTGTCGCAATTTAAGGCAATTTAAGACCATATTAAGACCACTTAATTTGTTGTCTTTATGGATTACCCCATATTCTCTCTATTGACCTACTTCCAATGAAAATCGTTCACCAACAAATACATTGCAATGGAAAGACATGATCAGTAAACCAGAATGTGTTTTTCAGAGTTCCAATGAAACCATTATGTGTGAATTTAAAACCATTTCTTGCAACATTGTAACATGTAGGGGATACAATTTGGCTTCTTTTGACAAAATTCTGATAGATACATCAGTGGCTTCAGTTCTATCTGGTTTATATAAAGTGTTCAAGTCTGTGGATTTGCTTTTTACCAGTTTGTCCCTAAATTGAGGTTTAACTTCATCTTCATGGTTTAATTTTGTTAACCTGCATTGGCCATGTTTTCGGTTTTTTTTTTTTTTTGCTGAATTCAATGCTACTCTTGGATAATTCTAATGAAACCTGACCTAAAAATAGTAGCTATTATATTTTCCTAAAATCGCATATGAGATGTTATCACCCCATGCCATGTCAAAATGAAGCTATTTCTATCTATATTTTTATTTATATTTTTTTGATTTTTATTTATATTTTTTTGATTTTTATTTCTATTTTTTTGATAAATATGCAAATTCCAAAAAAAAAAAAAACTGTTTGTTTATCAGAAAAACTTGGAATGTTAAGCATCTCATTACCAGCATACCAGATGTTATCATCACGCTTTTTTTCAATTTGGTTCACACTCTTCCTATACATACCTTGTTAAAATTTTCAATCGTTAATAAATACTTTTATTCATCCACTCTAGTTCAGATACATTTTTTTTTTGAACTTGTAGTGGACGACAGTTGATGTTAAAACAGTTTTTTAAATGTTAAATCATTAATTAAATTCGATTAATTAATTTTATTTTTTTAGTTTTAAGTTGCATGTATCTAATAATAGATGACCCTAGATGTAAGAGAAAAATTACAACTTTATTTGTAAAGGACTTTTCGGCAATATAGTGAAAAAAAGTAGGAATTGTCTTTAATTTTTTTTTTTTTTTTATATTACTTGTTTTCTTCAGCACATCCAGTTAAAATATTGTTACTGTAACTTTCTGCCTGAAGAAATAGATTTAATTAATTTTCTCTTACTATATTGTTTGGTTAATTTATTAATAACAAACAATTAATTTATAAACTGTTTGAGTCATTTCATTAATTTTCTTTTATTAGATTTTTCTGCATTTGCTACTAAATGGGAATAAAAGCTTTTTATTATCCAGGTACCTTTCTACCGTATATTTTGATTGAGGTGGCTCAAAAGAGTTTAATCCCAACAACGTCGGGAAAGCCCCTCCCCCTCCCTCATAGACTCCCATATATGGTTATCAAATTTCGAACATCTATTGTAAAATTATTTCCATAAAAGGACGGCAACCTAAAGGAAATGGCAATATACTACGGGTAGCAAAATTGGAAACTTTTTCAGAAATACAGTGGTTTTTTGGATTAAACGGGACATTTTTATAGATAAAATGTTCACCCAGATTGTTTCTTATTTATTAAGCATTTTATTCGGTAACCATTCAGCGGATACGTTTATTCTACGTTTATTTATTTTAGGTCATCCTGTCTATGAACGGTGCAAGAACATCAACTATAAAAAATTCACCAACTATGAAAAATAGCCAAATCGGCGCTAAAACCTAATTTAACCATTTCTTAACGAATTTTGATCCATTTTCGAATTTTTTTTCCAGTTTCCAGTAGGCTTTGTATCAGAAATAGCTCGGCCAATTTTGGTAAAATTTGCATGTAAATTAGACGTTTTAGGCGATTTTAGGCGAACACACACACAAAAAAAACCTTGTGAAATTTATATAGATAATGTATTTATTTAACCAGCAATGTTTCTGTAATCTTGCCAGAGACGCCTTGTAGATAGCATGTTGAGTTTGTATTAAAAATCAATTTACAATCAGCCCACACACACACACACACATACACACACACACAAAGCTTTTGTGAAGTATGTATATATTGATAATGTTTATTCAACCATCAATGTTTCTGTAATCTTGCCAGAGAAGTCGTGGATAGTATGCTGTGCATCAATTAAGAATCAATCTGATCAAACCATTTAAGAATTGATTAATTTTAAATTGAGGGGATTTTATATTAAGATAATAAATAAAAAGTCATAGTTCAACAAAGGAATTTCATATTTGATGCTCAATTTTATTTTAATTGATTATTAATATTTAATTGATAATATTTAATTGATATTAATTTTATACAACATCGTTTTATTAACGATTTTCAAAGAGTTATAAGATTGAGAATTACGAAAATAGAACATAATTAAAAAAAAAAATCGGAAAACAATTAATTGAGGAGATCTTTCACATAAATGTCTTCTTGCATTCCCATTGCCAAGATTTCTAGCATTTCTTCGATTTCCACACTAATATTTGCTGGGCATTCATCTTTCAAAATCCCTGTCCTATCTATTACATCAAGAGATGCTTCTTTAGCCTCATTTCCGCACTTATTGGTAACTTGAGCGAGAAAGCAGTTGGCTTGGAGGGCAATAAATCTACACATAAAAGCATTTGTTATTTATGAATTCAATAATACATTAAATTTTCTACCAAATCAAATCTATATCAACTTATTGATCCTAAAAATATTTTTTTTTTATTAACTCAGTAATCGTATCTGTAATAAATAAATTTCTTTGGTAGCCTAGAAATTTTTGCAACTTTTTAATATTACAAGAAATTATATAAAAATATATTCAAAATACTATTCTTGTGTACTTAATTAATTTATTTGTGGTTAAAAATGTTTCTTAGCAAAAAAATTAAGTTTAGAATGACATAAGATATGGATATTACATTTTGCACAAAATGCAACATTTTCCCCACAAGAAGAGATAAAACATTCCTATTCCCAGAGGATATATTTACTGTATAACTTGAAGAAACAGAAGATTACCAAATTTAGCTTATAAGTAATACTAAATGTCATTTTTATTTGAACCTTTTTATGCTTATGATACTTACAGACAATCGTGAAGTGTATCAAGTTCTTCTTCATCCCTTGAAGATTCTTTATCCTCCAAATGGTCTTTCAGAGCGCTCATACTATTTCTTATCACACTACCACAAAACTCACCATCATGCTCAATTACTTCTTTTAAACAAGCCATATTGTCAGCAATTTCTGCAACGAGAATACAAAATGATTTATAAATTGAAATACATTGTATTATTTCATAAACACTTTTGTTTTAATACCTTTGCAGAAAACCCTACCCCATAATAAAAACATGTTTCGTCTCGAAATCTGCAAGTAAGCAGATGGCCTTGGGTCACCATGGGGCTGTTGCGCCAATGATGATGATCATTAGATCTTATGACGTCATTTTTTTGTTTTACTAATTGTAACAGATATTTTTACAAATCTAGTACAACAAACATTCTCCCATCTCCAGATATTAAATATGTAGAAGGAATAGTAACTTTTTTTCATGATGAGCCCGATATTTTCACTTAATCGTATTTTTTTTTGTGCTATTTATTTTTTATTTAACATAAAATGCCATTTTTAAAGAACCTAGTTAGTAGTTGCACAGGATTGCTTACATACTGTAGTGGTGCGTATGGAAATATTGAAATAAAATTATAATACAGTACGTGTATGTAGCCTGGAACCTTCTTGGCAGGTTGCTCCCACAAAATCACCCACCAGGTCCATCCCTTGTTGGTCACGTCTATCAAAACCGCAGTCTTCTTTCAAACCTTCCAAGCATCTCAAAGTATTACGAAGATAGCTGTAAAATGATAAAAAATGAAACATTCAGGGCGTTTTAATATGTAAAAGATTATCAATAAATATTTTAACTATAATTTATACGTTGAGGGGTCAAATTATTAGATAGCATGAGTTACAATATCGCAAGATATATTATTAAAATGAACGATAATATTATTTCTATAGGGAACATTATTTTTGCTCTTTCTGAGTTACTGTAAATGACTTTGGATAGATGAAATGTCTTTCAACTATTAAACTTGGGACCTGATCGCCGAGTGACTAGCGTTTGGTACCACAGGTTTCACTTTAAGTGACCCCAGTGACGCAGTAACCATCCCTAGATACGCACAGCTGATTGTTGATAGGAGAGCAAACCAAACTTTTAGTTGAAGTTATAAGCGCTTTTGGTTCACCTTACACTGCAAACCGTGTTTTCGAAAATGAAGTTGACTACGCACAAAACACGCTCAAACATTATGGACGCAACAGTAATTACGGTGTGCAAATATCCAAATTGAGATCCATTTGCAAAAGCTAAGTGAAAGAGTGGGGAAACAAATATCGCACTATTAAAATAAATATTTTTTAATGATATAATTTTTTTTATTTTGTTTACATTTATTTTGTTTTGTTTTGTTTATATATTTCTTATATTTCATTTTTAGAGTAATATATTTCTTTACAAAATGCATTTATTGTCCTTATTGCTATATTATCTGTGTTCACATGTAAAAATAATACTAAACACAAAATTAATAAAAACAATTAACAAACACAAAATTAATAACTCATTAGGTTTCAATTTTTCACTCCAAAAATATTTATAGTGGAACTGAATCTAATATGGGTATATATAAATTTTTTATGTTTCCAAAATGGCTAGCAAGATGATTTGAGCCACCCTTGATTTAAAGCTATCAGAAAGATGGAATGACTCGTTTTTTTAATTTGGAAAGACTTCAATCAGTGAATTAATGTTTTTCTAAAATATAGTTGCTGCTAAGATCTATAGATTTCCAGATTAATTGTAACGAGTTTCTAAGCTAAAAAGAAATTTTGTAACTAGAAAGAACTTTAATATTTCGTTAACTCTTTTTCCAATTGAAATGCAAATAGAGAAAGCCCAACGGCGTTTGTTTAGAGACCATTGAACAATATAAATGAATATGAGACACGTACGAGCAAAGTTGGCGAAGTTCTTCTGCACTTCCTGGAATGTCATCAGCATCACTTCTGTCAGGGAAGCACTGGTGGATAGGTTCTCCCGAGCACTTGTCATCTGCTGCTAACACTCCTGAGTAAGGCCAAATATATTTCATTATTGTTGCAATATACGCAGTCCGGTCACATTAATGTGACCACCACCTACTTTCGACTTCAACGCGAAATATCCAATCACAAAAGGCAGGTGGAAGCACATTGCAGTGGGGTGTATATAAAGAATTACATTTAATACCCCTTAAATACCGCATTCTACACTCTACTTAAAGCCAGAATATGCAAGAGTGTATATTCTGGCTTTTGACAGGTGGTCACATTAATGTGACTAGACTGTGTATATAGTAATAACATTGTTTATTAGTTTAAAATTTAAATTATGCTTCCTCTAGCTCAAAAAAGTCATACTACTGTGCCCAAAAAGTAAGACCTATTATTTTTTTTTTTCAAATGCACATTATTTATTCTCCCAAATTTATTTCATCACTTTCAAAATAATCCCATCTAGATACAATGCGCTTATTCAGCTTTTTTTCCAATCATCAATGCATGCAAATGATTGTTATACATCATTTGTCTTTGGTGGTGAACTTATTACATAAAATTCTCTGCTATTTCTAAAAGAAAACTCTGCATTTGTTTACCCTGCCTTTTAATCAATGACTTTGATTAGAAAATTGACATTCAAACTTTTAGCTAATTTATTTTCTTTGCCAAGTAGAAATTTAGATATTTGGTTCATGTCTGCATATCCAAATGTGCTTGAAAAAATACAGAGGTTTTATTAAATATGAAGCATTTTGTAGCCTCATACATAACACTTTTAAGGCAAAAGAATATATATTAATCTATTTAAGTTTTGAAATGCTGGATAGAGGATGTTTATTTATATTTTACATATATAATTTTTGATCCTAAATTCCCAATAATCTGTGAAAAACGTGTTTTATTTTTAAGTAATCAAATTAACAAACTTATTAAATTTCCTTTTCTTGTCTTTCGCGTTCTATAAAACTATAATTAATTGAATGAAATGTACTTCAAATGAAAACATCAAAAATATTATAGATATAATTTTTTTTTTTAAATTTAGGTAGTATTTTATATATAAGAATGCATACGTACATATTTATATAAAAGTGCATCATTTATTATCAAAGCTTTATTTCTTATAGAAAATAAATATTAAATAAATCAATAAGAACAACAGATAAATGGATAAATTCATGAAATAAAGCACAAATTTATTAGATTCTATAAATAAAACATTGTTAGTAATGATATTAAAATTGTTTAAGAAATATAGTTCTATGATTAAATGTAACTAAAAATTGTGAATTCTCTCCGATATCTTGATTGATTACTCTAAATTGTATACATTAAATTAATTCAAAAGCAACATCCGATTTCGTTAAAAACTTATGCTTTTAAATCTGCATACATAAATTCATATATATCTATAAATATTTCTCATTTGCATGTATTATTTATAATTTTTTTACATCAAAGGCATAGAAAGAACATAAGAAACCGAATATATTTTACTATAGAAAAAAGTATAAAAATTATAAATAATCAGTAATTGTTTTTAAAATTTAATTTCTGAGAAACACAAAATATTAAAAGTATAACAATACTTTACATAAATAATATATATACATATATAACTATTACATATTTTACTATATTTATTAAATAATTATAAAATTATATTTATGATAGTTATCTACATATTATATTGCCTACATACCTGAAAATAGTTACCTATATTATTAACTAATTAATTTAACTATATTTAACTAATATTTATGTATACATTAATAACATAATATATACAAAAATTCATATATATTTATAAATATTTCTCATTGGTAGGTATTATTTATTATTTATTTAGATCAAAAGCATAGAAAGAAAACAATAAACCGAATAAATTTTACTATAGAACAAATCTATAAAAATTATAAATAATCAATAATTGTTTTTAAAATTTAATTTCTAAGAAACACAAAATATTAAAAGTATAACATTACTATATATAGGTAAATTATTTCTATATACATAGGTAACAATTTTCAAATTTATATTAATATTTATGTAAAACAATTAATATTTACAAATAATGGGCTTAAAACATATTGTAAAATTAATGTTTTCTTGCATTTTTAAATCAAAAATTGTTTACCGTTCCAAAATCCAAAAACGATAAGAACAAAGTACCACATTCTTATTTGTTTCGAGAGTTCTTTTAAGATGAGATCAATGTTAGCGGAATGAAATAATTTATTGCTGTATTTTTTTTCGAAACGGGTGTGGTATGTATTTTAATGAGAGCTTAATTATGAATCGGAAATCCTGCTCTTAGAAATATCTCCAAGTTTTTATGCAATTTTTTTATGCTTTCACATGTTTAACTGAATATCTTGAAGGTCTTTGGATGTTTTCTTTAATATTAACTGACAGAGAATCATTCGCTTACTTTATTTATCAATAATTAACTGATAATATTAGTTAATTGAAATGTTTTGCCTACCATTAGTAGAATAAGATGCATAAAGATAATTCTGTTTATAATATCACAACCCTAACTTGGAAGTTATAAAAACCACAGTTCCATTCGATTTGTAGAATTTTAGCAATAATAATTTATTATAGCCACTGTGAGTAAAAACCTCTTTTACGTGTCCGACAGTGATGATTTGATCTCCATTTTTTTGTATATGTAAAGTTAATCTGTATGCAATCTTTCAGGAATCGTCAACAAGACATGAATAAGGAACTTTTTTGTGAATGGGTAAGTAGTGACAGTAACGAATTCTTATGGATGTTGCAGTATTGCAGGACATTGCCAAATTCCAGGCATGACTTTGTGCTGCCCAGTTGAAAGCTGAAAATAAAAGAGATCAGCAAGCTCCGTAATTTCAAAACGGTGATTGACATGTTGGCTGAATAAACAAGTAATGTATAAATAAAAATTAAGTCAATTCCTACTTTTTTCCTCAATTTTCTATCAATTCGAGAAAAAAATGTCTTTGAACTTGAGTAGATGAATAGAAAGTGTTTTATTAATGATTAAAAATTTGAACAATATATATATAGGGAGAGTGTGAACTATTAGTAGGAATTGAAAAATGATTTTAAAACATATCAGGAAGAGTATTGAGATAATCTGTTCGAACTGAAAGAGATCTAACCGCTAACCTATTTGACGTAAAAATACAAAAAAAGCCACAAAGATAATAAAGACAAAAACCTCAAAAACAAAAAAAATATTTTTAAAAAATGATAAATAAGATTTGTTTTTTAATTTTTCTAAAAGAGAGCTACGCAATTAAACCTAAACGTCTAAAAGAATTATGTAACTAACTCTATCTAAATTCTTTAGGTAGAGTTAATTACACAATTGTTTTCTATGCTCAAGACATGATTACGCATTAACATCATCAGCAAGGTCTCTGATAGTAAATCGATGGTTTGCAAGCACCAAATCTTTAATATTTTTGACGTCAGCTTCCTCGGTTGAGATTGATGGTCGACCAGAGTGCTCTTCGTCTTCAACGAGTTCTCTGCCTTGATCAATTGACCAATTGATCAAAGTTCTTTGATAAATTGAATCAGACATTTCAAAAATCACAATCAGTTTTAGCGTCTCACAAAGCCAAGCGTAACTCAAAGACGAATGAATATTTTGACGTCAAATTTCCCACAGATGCCAAGGACAGTGCCAGCAACCTATAAAAAAAAATGAAGTTCCATAAGCTCCGTGAATTCTAAATTGAAAATTGTTCTTACTTTTTGGACACAGTAGAAGGCTCTAAGATAGACTTCATTACGCACTAAACCTATATACATGTACCTTTATATATTGATTAAAATAATTAAGTATAATTTATCGTTTATATATTCCAATTATATAACTGACATTTGAATATATACTTGACTGGATAAACGTTATCTCTTTATGTTAGCCCATTCTTAACAATTGTGCACATCTTGGAAAATTTTATGTAGTCTTTTACCACTTTGTTAATCTGAGCTTCCTGCATTGACAGATTGCTATCTTGAAGAACAGATGGGGGCTTGAATCTTCTTAAATAATCTCTTTACAGTCACGGATTATACAAACTATTCAAACAATGTATATAAGAGTCCTTCATTGCTTGTTGGAAATGTTTCAATTTTTCCCTTACTACACACATACAACGAGTTAGTTATCTGAAAAACTTCTTCTTCTTTCTTTATGACCAATCGGTCGTGTTTGTAGTATAAATATGTGATGATTAGATATCATGTACATGTAAAAATAAATAACTAAATGGAATAAGGATAATAGATCAAACACAAAACAAGCTCAAACATAATGGAAGCAACACCCATTGCGATGTGTAAATAGCCAAATTGAGATCGATTTGCAAAAGCTAAGTGAAAGAGTGGTGAAACAAATATCACACTAGTAAAATTAATATTTTTTAATGATTTCATTTTTTTTCATTTCGTTTGTATTTATTTATTTTTTATATTTCATATTTAGTGTTATATATTTCTTACAATGGGCGATTAATATCATTATTATTATGTTATCTACGTTTACATGTAAGAATAATAGTAAACACAAAAATAATAACTCATTATGTTTCAATTTTCACTCCAAAAATGTCAATAGTGGGTCTAAATCTTATATGGAGATATACAATTTTATATGCGACCCGCGGAGTAATGATGCATTTCTAAAGGGGCCCTCAAGGTCATTTGGGTTGGCCACCCATGGCTTGAACGATGTAAATTTTAAACAATCATGAAGTTGTAGAAAATGGTTTGGTTAAAGCAATATAAAAGTATCCATTTTCTCTGAAAAGGGATTCGTATACAATAGAAGCAAGCAATAAATAATTGGAAGTCAGAGGTGGTGTGATAGCACCCAAAAAAAAAATATAATAAATAGAAAAACGTAAATCACTATTAAACATATTCTCAAAGAGCTCATATCATGGCAACAAGAATACACCTGAACGACTTTATACGTGGAAGAACGGTGGCTGGACGTAGGACGGGTGTCCACCTGTTTCAAAAAAGTGAGCCTTTTGTAATTTCTTGCATCACACCGTATGATAGTTACGGTTTTGCCAGAGCCCAGGTGTTTGGATTTGTTGTAGACTCGAGAAATCTGAAAATCCCTGAACTTGGAGTAAACTGCACTTGTGTATCTAATTTATATCCTTAATTTTAATTTTTGTAAATATAGTTCTGTTTATATATGTATATAATAATTGTAAATAAAATTTAAACTGTTCCCATGAACCTGAAAGTGGCCTTTTCTTGAGGCCATTTTTAGTCTAGAATAGGGTGATACGTTACAACAGTGTCAGAGACCAATTCAAAACCACATTCAACACTTAATTTGTTGTCTTTATGGATTACACCTTATGGATGTCATTATGGTTGTTATTATGGATTACTCTTGACCTACTACCAATAAAAATGGTTTATCATCAAATATATTGCAATGGAAAGACATGATCAGTAAACCATAATGTGTATTTCAGAGCTCCAATGAAATCACCATTTGTAAATTTAAAACCATTTCTTGCAACATTGTAACGTAAGGGGATACAATTTGTCTTCTTTTGACAAAATTATGATAGATACATCAGCAGTTTAAGTTCTATCTTGTTTATATGAAGAGTTCAAGTCTGTGGGTTGGTTTTTTTAGCAGTTTCTCACTAAATTGACGTTTAATTTCATCTTCATGGTTTAATTTGGTTACCTGCATTGGCCATGTTTTTGTTCTTTTTTTGCTGAAATTCAATGCCATTCTTGGAGATTTCTAATGAAACCTGACCTAAAATAGTAGCTCCTATATTTTTTTTAAATCACATCTGAGGCGTTGTCACCACATGCCATGTCAAAATGTTGCTATTTCTATCTATATTTTTATTTCCATCTTTTTGACTAGCTTTTAGCTGGAATTTGCATATTTCGAAACTGTTTGCTTATCAGAAGTATTTGGAGTTTTAAGCATTACCGGAATACCGGATGTTATCATTACGCTTTTTCAATTCCTTCTATTAGTTCACACTCTCCCTATAAATATATTGTTCAAATTTTCAATCGTTAATAAAATATTTATTCATCCATTCAAGTTCAAATATATTTTTTGAGCTTGTAGTGGATGGCACTTGACGTTAATAAAGTTTTTTTCAAATAATTATTAATTAATTAATTAATTAATTCAATTAATTAATTTTAGTTATTTTTAGATTTAAGTTGCATGTATATAATAATAGATGGCGCCAGATATAAGAGGAAAATTTCAACTTTATTTGTAAAGGACTTTTCTGCAATATAGTGCAAAAAAATAGGAATTGACTTTAAATATTTTTTTTTATATTACTTGTTTTCTTTAGCACATCCAGTTAAAGTTGTTACTGTAACTTTCCGTCTGAAGAATTTCATGTTCCCCCTCCCCCTGTTCTCAATTTAATCAATCAATTTAAGAATTGATTAATTTTAAATGGGAAATTTCATATTAAGATAATAAATAAAAAGTCATAGTCCAACAACAGGAATTTCATATTTGACGCTAAATTTTATTTGTACGTTTTAGAATTGATATTTTACACAACATCGTTTTATTAAAGATTTACAAAGAGTTATAGGATTGAGAATTATGAAAAAAAGCCCATAATTAAAAAAAAATTAGAAAACAATTAAATGAGGAGATCTTTCACATAAATGTCTTCTAGTATTCCCATTTCCAAGATTTCTAGCACTTCTTCGATTTCTACACGGATACTTGCTGGGCATTCATCTGTCAAAGTTCCTGTCCTCTCCATTACCTCAAGAGATGCTTCTTTGGCTTCATTTCCACACTTGTTGGAAACTTGAGAGAGAAAGCAGTTGGCTTTGAGAGCAGTAAATCTGCACATAAAAGCATTTTGTTATTTATGAAATCAATAATAATACAGTAAATTTCCATCAAATCAAATCTATTTCAACTTATTCATTCCAAATATTTTTTTTTATTTACTCAGTATTCTTATCTGCAATAAATGAATTTCTTTCGGTAGCCTAGAAATTTTAGCAACTTTTCAATATTACAAGAAATTATATAAAACTATATTCAAAATACTACTCTTGTGTACTTAATTAGTTTATTTGTGGTTAAAAATGTGACTTAGCAAAAAATTAAGTTTATAATCACATTTTTCTTACTATAACACTAGATAGCATTTTGCTCCAAAAGCAACATTTTCTCCACAAGAAGAGATAAAGCATACCTGTTCCCAAAGAATTTATTTACAGAATAACTTGAAGAGACAGAAGAGTTACCAACTTCAGTTTCAGCCAGGCATCTACTATGAAGCTTATGCTGCTGGCTTATTCTACAGCAACTACTTACAAATGAGTAAACTCTCTGGAGTACGTGGCAGAGAACCTCTCATCGATAACCGAATAGCTTGTTGGAAGTTTACAGATTTTTAACATGTATGCACATTTAAAACCTCTTGCTGAAACTTTGATTTTTTCATACCAATACAGTTTCCATCACGACAGAAACTTTAACTGTTGGGCTAGATCATGAGGACTATGCTGAAAGACGGTATTGAAAACTGCCGGCTGAAAGATTATGAAAAGAAGGTATGAGGATAAAAGGCTGAAAGACGGTAAAAGGTTGAAGTGGTAAAAGACTAAAAAGGCTGAAAGACGGTAAAAGGTTGAAGTGGTAAAAGACTAAAAGGCTGAAAGACGGTAAAAGGTTGAAGTGGTAAAAGACTAAAAAAGGATGAAAGACTAAAAAAAAGGATGAAGTCTCAACATTAGAAAAAAATATCTACTGAATAACTTGAAGAGACAGAACAGTTACCGACTACAGTTGATAAGTAATATTAAATGTCATTTTTAATTGAACCTTTTTCTGCCTGAAAACCACAAAGCATACTTACAGACAATCGTAAAGTTTATCAAGTTCTTGTTCGTCCATTGAAGATTCTTTACCCTCCAAATGGTCTTTCAGAGCCCTCATACTATTTCTTCTCACACTACTACAAAACACAGCATCATGCTCAATTACTTCTTTTAAACAAGGCAAATTGTCAGCAATTTCTGTAACATAAGTCATTACACTTCATTTAATAAGGACGAGAATACAAAATAATGTATAAATTGAAATACATTGTATTATTTCATAAAATCATTTGTTTTAATATTAACTTTTTTTCAATTTTGGTAAAATTTGCATGTGAATTAGGCGATTTTTGATGAACACACACACAAAAAAAACTTTTGTGAAATTTATATAGATAATACTTATTTAACCAGCAAGGTTTCCGTATTTTTGCCAGAGAAGCCTTGTGGATAGTATGCTGAGTTACTATTAAGAATCAATTTGATCAAACCATTAAGAATTGATTAATTTTAAATGGGGAATTTTATATTAAGATAATAAGTAAAAAATCATAGTCCAACAACAGGAATATCATATTTGATGCTCAATTTTATTTGTAAGTTTTATAATATGAACTTTATATACATATATATATATATATATATATATATATATAACATGAACTTTTATAACAGAACTAATGATGATAATGCTATTTCATTGGAGGTTTTTTTTCAATGACAGTTGTTATTGAAAATAATACTCTTCTCCGTATATGTTTTGTTTTGGAAAATCATAGATTTGGCATAGTATGTCAAAATGAATTTTTATATGATATTTAAAATGATTATCTTTTAAAATGCACTTATGTATCAGTTTAAAGTAATTACTTCTTTAACTTAGAATCTAGAGATTCATAATATAATTAATAAGACGCTGCCCCACCTCAGCCATTATAATTTGTTATTCGGTTTAAGATGTATTGAAGAGTTGGTGGCTGTTTTCTACTAAATGTTTCATTTTTCAAATTCTTTCCAATTTTCGAGAATCTCTGAAGATCGAAGATGCCTTCTCATCAAACCTCAAAAGTGCTCGATCAAGGAGAAATCTGATAATGTATTGGACCAGCGTAGCATTTCACAAGTTTAAATACAACCAGAAGAAATGGTTATCATGTAAATTACAACGTGTTGAAATATGTGTGCATTATATCCTGTCGAAATATGTTTTAACCAATTGAAGTGTAAGTACAGATGTCTCAAAGGGATCGAGTATATATAAAATATTGTCGATATATAACTGTGATCCATAAGACATCCATTCAATTCGATCTACGTGCTGTTTTCAATTCCTACTAATAATTTACTCTCTTCGTGTATGTATCTTGTTCAAATTTTCAATCGTTAATGAAATCTTTTTTATTCATTCACTAAAACTATTTCTATCTAGATTTTTATTTCTAACTTTTTGATCAGATGATCACTTAGCTGGAATTTGCATATTCCAATTCCACAAGAAACTGTTTGTTTAGTCGAAAAATTTTTAGTGTTAAGCAACTCATTACCGGTATATTGGATGATATCAATACGCTTTTTCAATTCCTTCTATTAGTTCACACTCTCTCTCTATATCTGGTTCAAATTTTCAATCGTTAATAAAATCCTTTTTATTCATTCACTGAAGTTGAAATACATTTTTTTTTTTCAACTTGTAGTGGATGACACTTGACATAATACAGTTTTTCAAATATTAATTCATTAATTAAATTGAATTAATTAATTTTAGTTTTTTTTTAGATTTAAGTTGCATGTATCTAATAATAGATGACGCCAGATATAGGAAGAAAATTTCAACTTTATTTGTAAAGGACTTTTCTACAATATAAAAAAAAAAAAAGTAGGAATTGACTTTTTTTTTTTTGTATATATTACTTGTTCAACTTAAGCGCACATAATTTTCAAACGATGAACTTTCAAATTTATGATCGTATTGTGTTGTGTGACTGTGATCGAACTGGGATTGAAGTGTGTTGATGGCATCGAATGATATCGAATTCACATAGAACTTATACTGTGGAAATTGAATTTATCGTCTTTTGCATACCAACTGGAGGCTCTATTGCGAAATCCCGAAGGATTTTGAAGGACTAAAGAAAGCTATAACTATTTATTCAATGGGGTTTAAAATGTAACAATTTCCATGTTATATCGAATGTTTTTCTTCATACAGAATTTTTTTTACACAGATTAAGTCTTGGAGTCTGTTGGCCGAGTGAATAGGGCTCTGACGACCGATACCACAGGTTTCGGGCTAGAGTCCCGGCGGTGGCATGAATGATTATAGTGGTTCGGAATCCACTTCAAACTATAGATCGCAGTCTAATATGCCTTTAGAGACTTGGGCGTAGTGCTGACAGCCCTACCCTGTAAAAAGCATATTTCGTCTCGAAATCTGCCAGTAAGCAGACGGCCTTGGATCACCATGGGGCTGTTGCGCCAATGATGATGATGATGAAATTAGATCTTGGTGCTTCATTTTTTTGTTTTAGTAATTATAACAGATATTTTTACAAATCGAGCATAACAAACATTCTCCCCATCTCCATATAATAAATATGTAGAAGGAAAAGTAACATTTGTTTTTCATGATAAGCCAGATATTTTCACCTAATCGTATTTTTTTTGTGCCCTTTATTTTTTATTTAACATAAAATGCCATTTTTAAGGAACCTAATTAGTAGTTGTACAGGATTGCTTATATACTGTAGTGGTGCATATGAAAATATTGAAATAAAATTATAATGCAGTACGTGTATTTAGCCTGGAGCCTTCTTGGCAGGTTGATCTAACAAAACCACCAAACATGTTCAATCTTTGTTGATCATCCTTATCCAAACCACAGTCTTCTTTCACGCTTTCCAAGCAGCTCACCATATTTCGAAGATAGCTGTAAAATGATAAAAAATGAAACATTCAGGGCGTTTTAATATGTAAAAGATTATCAATAAATATTTTAACTATAATTTATGCGTTGAGGTGTCAAATTATTAGATAGCATGACTTGCATGTATCTAATAATAGATAGTCGTAGGTCGATCAATGTAGGTCGCAGTATCACAAGATATATTATTAAAATAAACGATAATATTACTTCTACAGGGAACATTACTGTTGTTCTTTCTGAGTTATTGTAAATGACTTTGGATAGATGAAATGTCTTTCAACTTTTAAAATTGGGACCTGATGGCCGAGTGACTAGCGTTAGGTGCCACAAATTTAGCGTTCGAGTTTTTGCAATATAAATTACAATGTGCAAATACACAAAAGTGAGATCTATTTGCAAAAGCTAAGTGAAAAAGTGGAAACAAATATCGCACAAGTAAAATAAATATTTTTTAATGATTTCATGTTTTTTTATTTTGTTTGCATTGATAGATTTATTATATTTCCTTTTTTAGTGTTATACATTTCTTATATTTCCTTTTAGTGTTATAAATTTCTTTACAATATGCGTTTAATGTCATTATTATTATATTATCTATGTTCACATGTAAGAATAATAGTAAACACAAAATTAAAAATTAATAACTCCTTATGTTTAAATTTTTTCGCTCCAAAATATATCTATAGTGGATCTAAATCTAATATGGGAATATAAAACGCTATATGCGGTCCACGAAGTTATGATACATTTCCAAAATGACTAGCATTATGATTCGGGTCACCTCTGATTTAAAGCTATCAGAAAGATGTAATAACTGGATTTTTAATTTGGAAAGACTTCAATTAGTGAAGTAATGTTTTTAAAATATAGTTGCTGCTAAGATCTATAGATTTCCAAATTAATTGTAAAGAGTTTCTAAGCTATAGAAATTTTGTAACTAGAAAGAACTTTGATATTTCGCTAACTCTTTTGCAATTGAAATGCAAATAGAGAAAGCCCGAGGGTTTTTGTTAAGATACCATTGAACAATATAAATGAATATCAGACACGTACGAGCAAAGTTCGCGAAATTCTTCTGCATTTCCAGGAATGTCATCAACGTCACCTCTGTCAGGGTAGCATTGCCCTGTAGGATCTTCCGAACACTTGTCATCTGCTGCTAACACTCCTGAGTAAGGTCAAATATTATTATATTATTGTTGCAATATACTAATGTTTCCAAAAAGTAAGACCAATTTTCAATTTAAAAGTCCCTTTTACTATTATTATTTAAGAGGATATTATTATTTATTTATTATTGAACTAATAAACTTTAAAATGTAATTAAAATATCAGATACGTGAAATTTACTTTTATTTATCTCGCTTCTAAAAGTAATCTATACTGTTGAACAAAGTTTAAGCTACCTGTAATTTTTAAGCCTACAATTATTAAATTGTAAGCTTGGAAGATTCTTGTAATCAGGACAAACGTTCAGTGACAAGAATACAATAAAAAGAAGAATGAAAAATTCTTTCCAAGACATTATCTACAAACACCAGTGACTTCGTCAGAGTTTTAAAGAAACGTAGATACCTTTATACATGGTATAATGACCAGAAAAGAGTGATAAGGATCTAAATGTAACACGCTTTCGCCATGAGTTTCTAATATACAAAATTTTCATTTCACGAGGTTGGGAAGTCTTTGAAACTACTGATGAATCTGTAAAAAGGTTAGTAGTGGTGTGCCAAGGAAAAACCGTAATTGGATAAACAATATATCGTTCAGCAGAAAACAGACTCTAGCCAGACACCTTCATGAAGGTTTTACCATCATGGACGCTGCATCCTATTGGAAATTGGTCATCGATGGCCCAATATATACTGTGATATCGAGCATAAGAACTAGACAACTCATAAATGGGAATTCATTGTTATTAGAGGTAAAAGTCGTCTCAACTTTCTAAGCAATTTTCAGTGCCAGTTGATATCGACAGAGGTAGAAAAGCGGTTTTATCACAAAAAAGTAAATTGAAGACGCCTTTACCATGATCCTTGCTGCTCTTCTGGAAAGGCAGTATAATGAATGGGCACGGCAATAGTACTAGTAATTTTCGAACAAGGTATAATTACAGGAGATTGTATATTGTAAGCAATATGATGACCATCCCTCACATGCGATTTTTGCTAGGTGCAGTTCATGCAGAATTCGTACTTATGGCGATAATGCTAGATGATAACCAAATCGCGCTATTAAGAAACTTCTAGAAGACGAAGTTAGAACTATAAAAGTATTTTTCAACGTACTCCGCTGATTTAAATCCAATAAGGCAGGTCGTCTTTTGTTGTTATTATATAAGCCAAAAGAACACCCCAAAACTATAATAGATGTCCATTGAGCAATGGATACTGTTGATGAATAACTCGTTGGTCAATTTGGTGTTGAGTATGGAGAAACATTGCTAAACAGTTATTGCAATTGGGGAAGGGGATAAGAGATATCCGCTTGTATTCTCCCTCTTAATGGTTTATTCAATCAAGTAATTTTACGAAAGCTTCTTTTTCGATGAAAAATCTTTTCATCCCCCTTTCATATGCACTATGTTAATTTTTGCGTTAATTTGCTGTCTTAATTCTTTAAATACAAAATATTGTATCTGTATTTTGAATTTCATACCTTCAAGTGATGGATTGTGGAATTTCGCAAAAAAAAGTTAATTGTCTAATGGTAATAACATAGTAACGTCGTAATTGTCTAATGGTAATAAAATTCTAACGTCGTAATTGTCTAATGGTAATAAAATTCTAACGTCGTAATTGTCTAATGGTAATAAAATTCTAACGTCGTGATTGTCTAATGGTAATAAAATTCTAACGTCGTAATTGTCTAATGGTAATAAAATTCTAACGTCGTAATTGTCTTATGGTAATAACATAGTAACGTCGTAATTGTCTAATGGTAATAAAATTCTAACGTCGTAATTGTCTAATGGTAATAAAATTCTAACGTCGTAATTGTCTAATGGTAATAACATAGTAACGTCGTAATTGTCTAATGGTAATAAAATTCTAACGTCGTAATTGTCTAATGGTAATAAAATTCTAACGTCGTAATTGTCTAATGGTAATAAAATTCTAACGTCGTAATTTTCTAATGGTAATAAAATTCTAACGTCGTAATTGTCTAATGGTAATAAAATTCTAACGTCGTAATTGTCTAATGGTAATAAAATTCTAACGTCGTAATTTTCTAATGGTAATAAAATTCTAGCGTCGTAATTGTCTTATGGTAACGTCAGTAAAACATGAAAATATCCAATTAAATCTATTTAAATAATAAACATGATACACGAGGATTAAAAACAATTTTTTATTATAATGATTTCCTGATTTTATTTAAAAAGGATATAAACTACATTGAGTAATTCTTAAATTTACTTATAGAATTTAATTTTTATTTAATTTCATATTTGTGTTGTGTATTTTGTAATTCTAAAGAATGCATTTCCAAATGCAAATTTGGATTACTCCAACGGTATTTGAAAAGTAATATTATAACGTCGCCAAGTTTAATATATTAAGTTTAAAGCGTTGTTTATGAAAAAAAAATGAATACAATCTTACTGCATGAGTAAAAGTATAAAAAAGGGTGCTAACAATAATATATTATTTCTTTTAACTAACACTTCTGAACACAGAAAACATATTTTTAATATGCTTCGCTTACATATATAAAATTTGTTTTCAATATTCTTAATGTAATTTCAAATTTCAAAGCTTATATTAATGCTTTTATATGGAATATTAGAGAAAATTTAGTTTTTCATCGATAAAATATCATTTTCTATTTAAGCTGATATCACACATAAATGGCACACGTCAAAGTATTGAACAAATGAATAAAACCATAAATATGTTAACAAAATTCAAAACATTTAAAATTATCAGTATAAACTAGTAAAAATATTGATCGACATGACAACAAAATAGGCTGATTTAGTTCTTTAGAATAGGAATATTATAATGAAATTTTGAGTAACATTTGCAACTACTAATGTTAAAGCTGAAAGATACATTTCTGTAAATAAAATATTTGAGTTATTTTTCTTTTGGTTAATTTTATTATGCTTTATTACTGTTTTCATTATAATTAGTACTTCGTAAGAAATTATTTTTAATACACAATAAAATTTAATCTACAGTTAAAATTTAAAAAATTTCTTACCATTCCAGACACCAAAAATGACCAATAATAAGCCCCACATGTTGAATTAATGAATAGATTAAGTTTTTATAATAAACATCAAATTAGATACATTTAACTCTTTACATATCCCCACAAATACGGAAGTCGTTTTAATTGAGAGACGGATATCCCGCTTCCTAATTGATTTCTGTTAATTGGACTTTTTCAGTTGGCTTATTATTTTATATCTTTTTCCCTTCCTGACATGTGTTTCTGTTGTAAATTTTGACTCATTATAAGAAGGCATAGATAAAATGTATGTTTAAAAATCTTGACCATATTAGAATGATGCGAAGATGATATTACAGGTTCAAAATTATTTTAAATTGTTTCTGAAATTTAGGAATTGTTATAAAAATATGAAGAACATTTGAAATAAATGTTTTATTTCACAATGGCAGACTGCAATAAACAATAAAATAAAAAGAACACAACGAATATAAAAACAACAGAGGGAAACGAAGGAATTCTCATAGAGACTTGTTTAGCCCATAACGGCCCTAGCCTCCCAGTAACGACCCTACACAGTAGAGGAAACAAGTGTAGGACAGACAGGAAGAGGAGATGAATTCATGTCCTCTCCCACATTGTAGATCATGAACTTTGGGCTTTCAAATATTCTCATTCAGAAAAGGTGATTGACCAAACAATCATGGCCCTTCAGAAGTCTGAAAAGAGGCAACAACTGCTTTAAACCTGGGATGATCAGAGATATTTATAATAAAGTTAAACCACGTTTTAGATGAGTTGCATTCACAGAAATTATCAGATAGAGTGTTCTGGAAAAAGTCTCGAATCATCAATTTCATCGAGTGAAAAGAGATGTCTTTACAAAAAGTTTAGGTGATGGCTATTCCTTTTTTGGCAAGAGAATTCGCCTTCTAATTATGGGCTAATTATTATTATTAACCACAATGATCTGGGATCCCCTGCAGAACGATATACTTGACCTTTGAGGCAGGTCTTCAAGACAAGAGATACATTTTTTCATGGAAGCTTGAAATAAAATAAAAAGAACAGAAAAAAAAAATAAATGTAGAAAAATCATTTCTATTTTTTATTTTAACATACAATATAAATAAGTCAACCAGTTTTACATAATACGAATGATAATGCATTTGAAGATTTATCATAAAAATTCATGAAAAAAACATGAAAAATTATGTTATTAATGAATCAATATCACATTTATCATGGTAGTATGTATAATAATTCATAAACTAACTGATTTTCTTTTTTTCTGATATTATATTTTTTTGTTATGAGAACAAAGTACTCTATTATTTTTGCTTATGGAATTTTAAATGGATTTCTGTGGTATACCAATTTTGATAATAATGGAATTTTGAGCAAAAAATGTTTAATACGTCTTAATATGTCCTGAATAATTATGTTGTATTTATAATATTATGTCTTTTCATTAAGCTGTAAGCATAAAAATATGTTTTCATTCTTCCCAGTAATCAAAACTGCAGTTATAGAAATTGATAATTTATACAAAAATTTTACGAAATGCACAGTTACAACTGTTAAATAGTATACATTATAGAAAAATTATACAAAGTAATGAAAGTTTATTATTAAAAAAAGTTTTAATATTTAAAATTTATACAGAAAAACACGAAAGTAAACACCATGTGAAACTGAACAACGATTTAATTTCATTTCACATTTATAAGACAAAAAAATAATTAGAAATATATATAAATATACATTGCAATCTTTTGGATAACAGCAGGAACATTTTAATAAATACAAATATAGAAAAAAATCAATTCCATAATTAAATCTTTAAAATAGAACCATAGCTGCAAAGAGAAAATTGTAAATTTTTGTAAATCAAGGAACACTTATTTTTTTCCTTCTAACTTTGAAATATTAAGTATATGTAACTGTTGAAAGAAATATTCATCTTCTCTGAAATAAATCCATGACATAAAAAGTCTCGTGTCAGTATTTTCAGTAACTCTTGCACATCTTCTCGTGATGGTTCAATGCACTGATCCTCAAGACCTCCCATTCTAATTATCATTTGAAGAACGATGTCTTTAGCTCCAGGTCCACAGCTGTGGAGAGTAGTTCTGGTCATAAAGCAATTCATGTTGAGGGCTGGCACTCTACAGTAAGAGATATTTGTTATTATGTATGTAATATTTAAAATAAAACACAGCATAAATAAACATATGTAGAATTATGCAATTTATAGAAAAAGACAAACTTTTTTAAAATATCAGTTCATCTTAATTTTGTCGTAAGTTACTCGAATATACGAAATGATAAATTTCATAAAAATTTTTGGTATATTTTCATACGCTATGACGAGTAATGTTTAAATGTTTTGTTATATTGCCAATTATTATTATTTATTATTGAGGAAAGTTTATAAAACATCTACCACAGTAAAATGCTATTCTCTAAGCTCATTTGGTTAAAAAGCTGAAAATTACATAGACATACGTAATTTTGCTTCTTTATTTTCAATGCCAGAAAGAATGATTTTTTCATAAATATTAGCAAGCCTGACCATCGGCTTAAAACCACCAGTTAATTCTTTGATGGAATTTTTTTAAAATAAAATACATCAATTTATAATTTATGAATCCATTCAGAAGTAATTGTCAAAAAGTCGTACCATTCAGAAGTCAGTTAAAAAAAAAATTAAAAACAATATTGGAGAAGAGAAATTTTAGAGACAATTAAACAACAAAGTTATTTTGAATTACATATAACAAGATGCCATGTGATTGAATTTAAACCCGTTGTTTGTCGTATGCTTTCAACGAATTTCCCCATATTCAAATTGCCCCTATTGCTCATCATATTCATATTATTGCCAAAACATATAGTTGCTGAAAACTTAAGTATTCTTAATAAGCATATTTGTGTAACACAATACTTATTTCATCTTATGCTTGATTCGTGTATTATTGTATTATATTAAATAAACTCTTACAAACTTTTAGAGTTTCTGAAAATTAATCATAAACAATCACAATTACTGTACAAACAAAGCATAAAATTTTTGTGCTGGATAAAGTTGAATGACCATAAAAGAAAGTATTGATTACTTAAAAGTAGAAAATAGTTTAAATAATGCTGCTTGCTCCAATAAATTACCAAAAGTAATTTAAAGATTTTTTTTAATAACGTACACAAATCCTAAATAACATAAACGGAGTAATGTATAAGGAATTATTCAATTTTCAATTGTCATGTTTTTAATACCAGAAAATTGAAAATATCAGATGTATTTTATTATAATGGATTAATTATTTATAATTTTTGTAAAATGTTGATAAAATCGCTGGTACAATAGAACATACCTATCATGTGCATAAAGGCTTCAACAAAAAATCGTCAGTTCAATATTACCTATCTTCGTGTGACAACACATTACTGCCATAACACAAATTGGTTCAATTGTGAGGTGAAATTGATTCACTTTCTCTTCGTACCGAATTGGATGGGAAAAATCGGTGGACCTTTTTTTTTATGTCATCTTTTTCGCCTTCTTCAAGTATCTTCAGTTCAAATTTGAAGAGTGGTACTTTTTTTTATTGCATTTTGAAAGTGGGACTTTAATTATAATGTGGCAAGATGTACATGATGGCCACTAAAAAGCTGTATCATTTGAAAACATTGTAGATGTAGTATATATATATATATATATATATATATATATATATATATATATATATATATATATATATAATATTATTGCTGAATCTGCTTCATATCTCTACTTGAATGTGTAATAATCTAATGACCCAATTTATTAATCAACTAACTAAGTAGTAACTAATATTAAATAATTTATATTCTTTCCAATGGCAAGTTTTCAGGACAACATCATAAAAAAATAAATACAAAGAACAAGATAGAAAGAATTGACAACAGTTAATCCATCCACTTAAGTTTGGCAATCCAGTAACGCTTACATAATCAAACAGGAAGCAAGGTGAGGCTTATCCACTTCTTTCTGGTTCTTTCTTCCTTCTATCACAGAACAGAGAGGGTCTGGAGCAAGTTTTGTGAAGCTGCTTGCAGAGACAATCGTGACCACAGAAAAGCCGAATTTTTTTCTATGGCGTTCAGCAATACCATGATCGTACCAGGGTTTGTGACTGTTTTTAGAGCAGCTACATTCTCAAAGAGAGAGAACCTAAGGGTCCTTTTTAATTATCCTCTCTCTTGTTTTGGCGTTGTAAGTGTTACTTGATTCATATTTATTATACTTATTATTTATTAACTTTTCGATCACAATCAAGTAACACTTATACCGACAATTAATCCTATCTAATTGTTTGGAAGAATTGTGGATTTGCATAACATTCGATTCTCACTAATAATGCATTTTTGTTAGAATATTCTGAAATGACTGTTTTTATAAATAAGATTTTATGGATTTTGTCAAAAGTTATTTAGAAAAGTTTTTTTTTAATTTTACGACAATTTATACAAGCTAGAGTTTCTATGATTTCCGCTTCTTTAACATGATATTTACAAATGAGCATTGAAATGCATATTTATATTTCCTAATTTTTATCTATCATGCATTTCTGTGTTCCACAAATGCAAGAAAACAAGGAGTGAATTTTTAATCTACATGTTTACAGTATTTTAATCATGTTAATTATTGTAGATCTGGAAATTTGTATTACGGCAATTTTCCTACGGGAAGAGTTACATCATTCTGTCCCCAGGGGAGAGGAATGTATATTCTTTAACAAGTACACAATAGCAACCTATTACTCAAATTTGATAGCAGTGTTGTGAATAATTATATTACAATTAATGATTTGTACTAATGAGAACAACCTGTCATTCAAATCTGATAAGAGATATTCAGTGCCACGGATAATGAGATCAAAAGAGAGTTCTGCGTTGAGTCGATAAGAAGTGTTGTCTTTTTCTCTGAAGTGACTGAAAATGCCATAATTTCCCTCTAAGTGAGCCTCTTGTGGTTTCGTGTATCATTCCGTGTGATAATTATGGTCTGCCCGCCGACCACGTATTTTGAGATTCACCGTAGACTCGAGAACTCTCAAAATATCCGTTCTTGAAGGGAACTGCACGTGTGTATCTAATTTATATCTTTAATTTTCATTTCATTGTAAATAGAATTCTGTATATTATATACTATTTTCTGCATTCTGTATTTTCTGTATTATATACTATTATTGTATATATATTATATACTGTAAACTATTTTCAAATATGCATAACCCATTAGTGAACTAAATTTTTATTGAATCATTGTAAATGTCTGAAACAATTTACTTTTCATGAATCTAACTGAATAGAATACATGAATTAAGATAACTTTATTTAATTTAAAATTAAAAAAATATTTCTTAAATTTATTTATTAAAAAATCAACGAAATGGTAATAAACTGAACGAGTTATATTAGTTAAAGAATTCCAAATTATTTCTAATGATTATTAAAGGAATAATGTTTATCTTAAAGTTAATACATACAATTTATGTTAATTAAATTGTTATTTTGATGTTATTTAATTATACTAATGTATTTTCAAATGGATGGTGTTTATGGTGGCGTTTCTTTTGTTACAAGTAAAAAACTAGTATTTTTGTTGCTCTGCTTTCAATTGAAATTTTATTTCCTTTTAACTCATTAAATATTTTACCAAATATAAATACAAATTAAAAATAAATATAAAAATATATAAATATAAAATAAATACATTGTACACAAACACATATACATTGTGTATACATACATTGTATTTAAAAGTTGCAATTTCTAAATTTACAATGTTTTATATAAAATCAAGTGAAAAAAGAGTGAAAACATATAATAAATGAGTGAAAATATAGTTTCGTTTAAGAGAGGTTCAGACTTTTAATCAATCTCTTCACAAACATTTGCTCTTCTGTTGCAGACTCAAATGCATTCAACAAATCAATGACGTCAATGCGGATGGAGGCTGGACATTGTTCCGCCACGCTGCCTGCTTTTTGTATTAACTCAAAAATCATCTTTCCAGCTCCATGCTCACAACTGCCAGAAATATAGGTTATGAAGCAGTTCATATCCATGAGTGGAATCCTATTGAAAAATAATATATTCATTAGGTTTAATAATTAAGTTTAACATTGCTCATATTAAAATTACATTTCCAAAAGGACAGATATCTAATACATTTTTAATGGCGACATTGGTCGGTACCATGCATCAATCTTCACGTACACGGAGCACGACAATACTGTTTAGTATCGTCGTTCTTTGTGTGACGGTGAGTTAAGTTAGATTTTCCCATCAGATACTAATGTCACACGTTACAGAACATCTGCTAATCAGAAATCCGGGTGGGCAAATCAGGCTTCTCAGTGTCTGACGATCTGTGAAATGCCATTTTACTATTAGTATAAATTCAGCTTTAAAATGGCACACAGTAAGGTGTCTTTAGTAGATTTGCTTTCTGGGTGAGAAAAGACAACGTTTTAAGACATTTAAGCGATAATAGTGTGATATTTACGCAATAATAAATTGAAGAATAAAGAGAGAAGGAAAAGTTCGGTGATGGTGCATGATTTGCTATATGCAAAGCCAATCGCAGAATATCTGCATGACCCAGAGGTCAGGCAGATCAGACATCTCAATTACTGACGATCTGCGAGATGCAATCTTATTATAGGGGGAATCCAACTTTAAAATGGCTGTCATAATACTAAGAAGGGTGAGCTGAAGATATTTGCTTTCTCGATGAGAAAATGCAAATATCTTCAAATGCAGCGTGTTAAGAAATTTAAGGAATAATAGGGTGATATTTATGCAATAATGGAGAGTTTTTGCATGCCGTATTTCGGACGTCCGTTAGCTTTTTCTCCCTAGCGCGCATGCTCATAGGAAATTGTGCATGCTCATAGGAAATTGCGCATGCGTATCTGTAATAATGTTTCCTATGAGCATGCGCGCTAGGGAGAAAAGCTAGCGGACGTCCGAAATACGGTATGCAAAAACTCTCTATTAAATTTGAAGAATAACGAGAGAAGGAAAGTTTTGGTGATGGTGCAGGACTTCTTACTTTCTAGTTAGCTGAAAATATATAACCTGATTACAGCCGTACTTCACCACATTATTCTTTTCATCTAAAGAAATGGTTTCCTTTAAAAAAATTTCCAACAATGTAATATGTAATTCCTTAGCGTGGAACTTGCGCTGAATTCCTTAGCTGAGACAGCAGAATTGTGTTCATGGGCGTTAAGAGATCTTGTCTTCAAATAAAAAGTTCTTGAAGATCAATAGAAACCAGCTTCATATGAAAATGATTAACATATACACTGATATATTACAATTAGTGGTTATTTGTTCAAATAACGATTCGTCATACTTTTGATACAACTGCATCCTTTATTTACAATTAAGATTAGCAGGTTCCGAATTAAAGAAACTAATTTAGCTGCGCGTCAACCCGCTACTCAATATTTACTATGTTTACTATGTTTACACCGCAAACACGATATAAATGTTTTGTCGGAAAGTCTTTACTAGCAAGGTTTACTACTGTTGGTAGTGATGGTAATGGTATTGGCAATTGTGTCATCTAACTGGTAGTATTTTTATAAAATATATTACTCGATTTAACAATCCAATCGACTAAGCAAGTAAACATGTAAATTCCTTCATTAAAAATATGTTCCGAACTAGAGAAGCTAAGTGAGGTGCATATCAACCCGGAATTTACAATGTTTACAACGCAAAGACAATTAGAACGCAATGCAATGACAAAGGAATGCCATTGCATAGCATTCAAGGTGAAATAGGGTGCCGAAGGGATATTTTTGTATACAATTTTTTTATCCTATTTACCTGTTCAATCATCTATCTAATCATGTAAAGATATAAATTCCTTCAATAAAAAATTTAAAATTATTAATAAATTTTAAACAATGTATATTATGCATGAATTTGTGTTTTAGAATAGGTAAATTTAATTTTCATTTCATCGCATTTTGATTTTCGCTAAATGAACTGACACCACAGCATTGTCAAATAGAATATAATGATTACATTGGATAATAATGATGACAGGTATATATAATAACTTTATAAAATAATTTTTTTCATTTTTTTTTTAAGATTTAACTAAAATTATTTGTAATTTATTGAGTGTTGAAAATAAAAATTTTCTACAGGTTCGTTAAAACTTTTTAAATATTTTTATTGAATTATATCGTAATATGCAGCATTGACCTAATACAATAAATCATTATTACAGTGTCATACACTCAATTTTAGGTGTTTTTAATTAATTTATTCTTCGCATTTAATTAATTTCTTTACTTTATGTCAGTCATATGCCGTTCGTTTGTAAAATGTGTGCCAAAACTTTAAAGGACTTCCATCGATTGAAAATGAAGCCTAAAAATGCCCAAACTGCAAAAACAATTGGCTATGAAGGATTTCCAGAATGTCAAGATGATGTTAATGATTTATTGAAAAACGACAATTAAGGAATTGGATGATGTCGTAACCATAGACAGAGAATGGATATTAAAGACTAATATGAAGTGCCTTCACAATAAATTTAACAAACTATTAAAGAAGACATGATAACTGCCTGAATTTGTTATACAGATTGGCCCAAATGGTAAAAATAGAGGATATTTTATCGCAGAAATTAGACAGAAACTTTTAAAGTTTGGTGTCAAACTTTAAACCAAGCTAATATCATCACATTTTTTTATTAGTTGTACCATATACCTAATTATTTAAGGGTAATAAAAATATTTTCAATTAACCTTTATTTCATTTTTTTTTTTTGATGATACACCAGCTTTCAGTACGGATTTACGATATATGAAACATAAGAATATCATAAGTAATAGTGTACTCACAAGCATTGAGAAAATGTATTTCTATATTGTGGATCATCTTCAAGCTTCTTTCTTTGTATAGGTCTTCGTAAGTAAGCCATAGCACTGGTTGTGTAATCTCTACAGAACTGTTTTTCGTTATCGGTAGATACAAACCTTTTATGCAAGCCATATGTTGCACATAAGCTATTAAGAAAATTAATTAATTATTCATCCAGAAATGAATAAAAATTTGGTCTAAATTGTCTGTATAAACAACAAAGGAACTATTTTACGAAAATATTTATAGATATTTTCCATAATGGCTTTATCTGTAAAAAAATGTTTCGAAAATCTGAAGACTTACACGGTGTAATGTATAAATGTAATTTTAATTTAAAAAGAATCAAAATGTGAAATAACACATTGGTACATCTCTGGCATTAAGGAAGAAAATATTATTATGTATATATGTATTAATATATCTTTTTCCCTCATCTCTCTTTATATATATATATATATATATATATATATATATATATGTGTGTGTGTGTGTGTGTGTGTGTGTGTGTGTGTGTGTGTGTGTGTGTGTGTGTGTGTGTGTGTGTGTGTGTGTGTGTGTGTGTGTGTGTGTGTGCGCTTGTAATAACAATAGTATAAATAAAACCTATAAAACCTCACACTTAGAAGGTCTTATTTCGATCTGAAATATTATTTTAGAGATTGAAGAAGAAGAATTTCTTCACAATAATCATACGTATAGATGCATTTATCTTTGTCACATCTTTTTGGGCGTTTTATATATATATATATATATATAGAAAGAGAGAGAGAGAAGATTTTTTTGTTGAAAAAAATATAACATTTACATAGAAATATAAATTTTACAACATATTTTTTCAAACTAACATTATTATATTCTTAAACAGTTAAATAGATAGTAACAGATTTAAGTGAAATCAATCTATTGGAGAATTTTGGATAAGAACTATTGCTGCAGTTTGGCGTTTTCATAAATTCCCTAAACCTAATTCTTCATAGATATTTTTCTTAATAAAGCACATAAAAAATTAAAAATGCTTTATTTTTTTCTAGTCAAGCAATGCCGATTCCTATCTGCCATTTAACAATAAAAACAAAGCAAGTACGTTTAGCAGGAATTTTTCATTACAAACTGTGAAAATTGAAAGATCAAGAAAGAAGTGGCCGCTGCAACCTAGTTGATATCTCTTTTCTTAGATCATGCTTTGGGCTTCGGAATTAGTTTGAATGGAATTTTTTGTCTCTGGACTTCTGTTAATGTATCTTGAAGACGCATTATTCCAGTTATTGCTGTTATTTTTATGATTGTTTGACACGAAAAATAAGTAAGCTGAAAATGTTCTTCAGTTGTCCTCAAGACAGAGGATGTGAATTCCCAAGAAGTAGCTGTTTGGGATTTTACTGGATTTTTTTTACTAAGATTTTGGAATAATTTATTTTGATATAAAAGAAACTAAGGCCAGTTATGTGTGGTCTTGATTCAGTGTTGTTCATGGATAAATCAAATTATTGCTTAAAATAAATACGCAAAGTTTATCTAAAATTTAATAATTTAATATTTAAATTTATCTTTAAACATATAACTGATTATATTTATCTTAAAGATCTTATTATTATTTTACAAAAGCCAATTAGATTACAAATATTTACAAAAACATCTTAAAAAGCATGTCCGTTTAAGGGACTTTGTACTCTCGGAACGCTTTGAACTCTGCACTCGACATTCTGCACAGTCCCTTTTTTTTTTCTCCTCTCTCATTATCGGTTCCAAAATCTAAAGGGCGAAACGAAAGCGCAAAATCGAAAAGCGCAAAATCCAAAGTCTAACTTAAGGGGTCAACTTGTCCTTGAAAGAAGGAACTATTAACTTTGAGCTCAAGGTTATAGCTTTTTGTGAGAATGCATGGTGGATTCTCACCATGTATTCTCACCTTCCTTTTTAGATTATGTCAAAAATGCCATGAAATCTTTTTAATAAATTTAATTATATGGATTTTATTTTAAAAGTTTCTTGTTATAATATTTTTGGTTAATGTATTATAAATGGTATATTTTCATATTTTTCAATTCATTGAGATATTTCTTCCTCTCTCTACGTGGCAAGTTTATTACATATTTATTACATAGTTTATAGTTTTAAGCAATTTTTAATTGTTATCTTGTTTTTTGTTAATTTCATAAGGTTACGTAGAAGGATTTGCTGTTTAAAAAAATTGATAACAAATGAATATGTACGATGAAATATTCAAATTAGTTTCTAATAAAATATATAATTAAATTAGGTAATAAATTTTTAACTTACATGCATGCAACTCTGAACCTTCTTGGCATATTTCTGTTAAAGTAGTGATCATTCTCGGAGGTCTGATCTGGCAACTTCGAGGTCATCATAGTTATTTGAATCACAATCATTCAAACGTTCCATCAAGCAACTCTTGATGTTTTCCAATAGACTAGAACAAGATGTGGACAAACATGATATAATTTAGAAGTAGATATATTCTCAAATTAATCAGAATACCTTCTAATTACTTCTTAATACTGCTGAACTTACTAGGTATTTATATAAAATTATTTCGGAAATAGTAACAGTTCAATAGTAGCATTACTTCTGCTTGAATGACCTTCATTCAAAGAACTTATTAAGTTCATATTATATTAATATCAATTTAAATCGCTGTAGTTATTTTTTCAAATTTCCAGTTTTTACAAATCTTCTATAGAGAAACATTTATGACTTTTATGCCCTTCTCACATTTAATTATAAAATTTTCAACATCCTTAAGCCGTTTGGTTATTTCTAATTTTGCCTGATATGTGATAAAATACACTCATGTCCATAAATTAAGGATAATGAAGTTCAGGCAAAGAAAGAGACAGAAGCAAAACAAATTTGACATATTTGTAAAGTCTATTTATTAAACAAAAGGTAAAGAGCAAAAAGATGCTATATGTTTGACATAATTAATAAAATTGCGATATTTACTCCTGGAGCAAATTTCAAAAAAGAACCTATTTACAAAAAACAGTATAACATGGTTAGTATGATGGTTAATATGGAGTATGTCTCCCGGACGATGCAATACAGGCCTTACAACGCCTAGGCATGCTGAGTACCAAATTATCAATCTGATCTTGGGGAATATTACACCACTCATCAAGCAGTGCCCTCCGAAGTTCCGGTTGACAGGTGGGAGGGGATTGACGGGCTGCAATTCGTTGGCCAAGCATATCCCACACATGCTCTATCGGAATCAAGTCCGGTGAGTATGCTGGCCAATCCATACGGGTGATATCCTTTAATTGAAGGCATTCGTCTACAATGTTTGCACGGTGAGGACGGGCGTTGTCATCCATAAACAGAAATTCAGCATCCATGGCGCCCCGAAACAAACGTACATGTTGTTCCAGAATGACATCCCGATAGATGTGGCCTGTCATCGTTACACTCTGAACATGCAGGCCAGTTCTGGAATCAAGACCTGGACTCTTCGGACTCTCTGTGTATTCTCTAGAGAGCTGTTTTTCGTTATTTGTAGATACAAATTCTTTTATGCAAGACATGTGTTGCACATAAGCTGTTAAGAAAATGAATAATTGCATTTCACATAAGCTATTATGAAAATGAATAATTACTCATTCAGAAGGAAATAAAAAATGCTCTTTAAATTACTTGTACAGACAATAAAACGGATATTTTACGAAAATATGTTAAAATACTCACAAAATGTCAAAGACTTACACTACATAATGTATAAATGTAATTTTAATTGAAACAAGTAATATAAAAAATTAAAGTCAATTCCTACTTTTTTTTTCACTATATTTCAGAAAGTCCTTTATAAATACTTTTCATTCAATTTTTTAAGTTTATCTGGCGCCATCTATTGGTAGGTATATGCAACTTAAACCTAAAAAACTAAAATTAATTAATTAAATTTAATTACTGGATTAATATTTTTAAAAAACTGTATTATCTTCAAAGTGTCATTCACTACAAGTTCAAAAAAATTTATTTGAACTTGAGTGGATGAATAAAAAGTATTTTATGAACGATTGAAAATTTGAACAAGATATATACAGGGAGAGTGTTATCTAATAGAAGGAATTGAATAACTAAACGTTAAACTGTCATATTTATTAAAATTTGTTAAGATAGCGCTATAACACATAACATACAAAAGACAAATATATAGCAAATATTTATAAAATCATCTTTAAGGGTCTTTGTACTCTCCGTGCTACCCGGAACTCTGCACTCGACTCTGTGCACTCCGATTTCTCTTTCTCCCTCCCTATTACCGATTCCAAAGTCTAACGGGCGAAAAGCAACGTGTGAAGTCTAAAGTCTAATATAAAGGCAGAATTATCTAAACAGAAAGAGACCTATTAAGTTCGAGGTTACTGTTTTATTGGATTTTGTTTAGTTTGTAGCCCTACGGTCGTTTCATTCCCACTTTGTGGTGTTTTGCCAGGGACCTGCAGTTTAGGACCACCAGAATTTGAACCTGAACGCTGTGGTAACAAAAGCTAGAGTTCTAGAGAAGTGGTCATCAGGACACAAGCTGTATGTAGGAATTTAGGGTGAATCATATTGATACGTATTTAGATTATGGCAACCAATATACAAAAATACCACGAAACTTTTTAACAACATTAGATATACGTATTTTATTATTAAAGTTTCTAGTTATAATATTTTTGTTATTACATTATACACTCATGTCCATAAATTAAGGATAATGAAGTTCCGGCAAAGAAACAGACAGAAGCAAAACAAATTTGACTTATTTGTAAAGTCTATTTATTAAACAAAAGGTAAAGAGCAAAAAAAATGCTATATGTTTGACATAATTAATAAAAATTGCGATTTTTTTACTCCTGGAGCAAATTTCAAAAGAACCTATTTACAAAAAACAGTATAACATGGTTAATATGGTATGTCTCCCGGACGATGCAATACAAGCCTTACAACGCGTAGGCGTGCTGAATATAAAATTATCAATCTGATCTTGGGGAATATTACACCACTCATCAAGCAATGCCCTCCGAAGTTCCGGTTGACAGGTGGGAGGTTTGACGGGCTGCAATTCGTCGGCCAAGCATATCCCACACATGCTCTATTGGATTCAAGTCCGGTGAGTTTGCTGGCCAAACCGTATGGGTGATATCCTCCAATTGAAGGCATTCGTCTACAATGTTTACAGTGAGGACGGGTGTTGTCATCCATAAACAGAAATTCAGCACCCATGGCGCCCCGATACAAACGTACATGTTGTTCCAGAATGACATCCCGATAGATGTGGCCTGTCATCGATACACTCTGAACAGGCAGGTCAGTTCTGGAACCAAGAATTCCTCCCCAAACGAGCCATCCTGCACCACCGTAACTGTGTCGTTCAATGGTGTTCTTTTGGTGGTAACGGGTACCTGGCGCTCTCCATATGAAAGTCCGGCGAGAATCAGACTGCAAACTAAACCTGGACTCGTCGGAAAACATCACACCAGACCACTGTTGCGGTGTCCACAATGCATGCTCTCTACTCCAGGTTAATCGCAGACGACAGTAAATTGCGGTAAGTGGAACACATTTGACAGGCCTACGAGCATATAGACCAAAGTGTCCTAAGCGTCTGTACACGGTCTGCCTTGAAACTGTCGTACCGGTAGCTGAAGCGAGCTGACGAGACAGTAACTGCTAAATACCGGTCCTCATTCGGCGTTGTAACTCGGGGCGACCTGTTCTGTAACATCTACTCACATTACCATCATCTTGGAATCGTTGCCAAAGCCTGGAGATGACACTCTGGGCGATTCCAAGTTCATCGGATACTTCCAGCTGGGTACGTCCACATTCCAGTCGTCCGATAATTCTACCGCGTAAAAAATCATCCAAATGCTTCCTTTGTGCCATAACTATGCGGTTATTGCACTGAAAGGCTTTTAAAGCGCTTGTGATCAATTTTACTTCTTTGCCACCATTGCTTATATACCCCTCTCTTACACTCTCGTCATTGTGACGTATTATCCGCGCCATCTGGTTGTTTCCTGTAATTTGCATATTCTTCTTCAAGATGTGTGTGATAATTCTACAGGCGAAATTTTTATTTTAGAGTTCAAATTCTGTGTGATTCTGAATTATCCTTAATTTATGGACATGAGTGTATATATTAGTTTTAAAGAAACAAACTGAGCGATTTAAAAAAATACATATGATCTTTTTAAAAATCATCTATTTAAGATTTAAAAAGCAGAAGTTAGTGTTGTCGTAGTTTTCAAAATGATTTTTATATTGTTAAAGATTTATCTAATCTAAAATGTTAATCTATCTTATTAATATTTAACGTTATTATCTTAAAGGTTAATCTATCTTATGACACGGAAAGTAATCTTTATTTTAGTTATAAGAAACTAAAAACATAAAATATAAAAAAATAAAACAAATTCCCCAAGTATTACGGGAACAGCTTAAAAAGTGATGTGAGATATGCAGATATTTGTTTTGAACAACCACCATTGGGCTCTCGTTGCTTGAAACTACGGGCAATCTCCTCACAGTGTTTGTTATTCATTTTCGAATAATAAGATACGTACTTTATCTGTGGCCAATGTGGCGCGAATGCTTTACGAATTATGAAAGAGTAATTCTACATCTACACGCTGGCCATCTCAGCGCTAATGTTATCAACAGATTGGATGGCAAATCGTCTTATGTAGACCTACAATTACAAGATCTGACACCTTTGGGATTTTTACTACAGGGACGTTCAATAAAATTGCTATATCATAGAAGAGCATTTATTGCAGAACCGAATTTAGTTGACAGTCTGCATGCTTTCTTCACTTTTGTGAGCCGAAGACTGTTTGTTCATGTACAGTTAACATATGTATGGCGCTCATGCTTGCTTCGATATCATTTTGAGTATCTTCCTATGTAAATATCATGTCATATGGTATTGCCGCTGCTATTGTTTCTATTAATGCTTCTATAACGCCTTTCCTGATGAACTACGATTATGTTTATGTCTTATTGTCTACTATCATAACACTCTCTCTCTTTATATGTATATATATATATATACTTTCAATTTAGTTTTTTATTATTTCTTATTCATTTATTTATATTTTACATGTCTTTGATGATTTTTAATTTTGCTCAAAAGAACTAATAAATAAGTTCCTTTGCCTTATTTTTCCTTTTCAATTTTTGTAAGTAAAATAGCAGGAAAAACAAAATTCTTTAAGAAAACATTTTCAATATATCCGTGCACCAATTAATGATGTAATTAATATACAATTATTAAATTTGTTATTTTCTGCAAATATTATTGTTATCAATCAGAACTTTTTTTACTGTTATTCAATTTTAAAAATTGTAGATATTTTTCAATTATGTACTTCACAATAAATCATCCTCAATTGATAATAATAATAATAAGAGATTTTAAGTAAGAAATTCAATAAATGGAATTCCGCTATATGTAAATGTATTTTTTGTGATAAACTCTTTTTTTAACAATTATCAGTATATGAATTTACTAATTGAAACAATAAAGCAAAACCATGATGTGTTAATTAAGCTATTGTTATTTCTGAATTATTTAACAATAATCAACATATAATTCACTTAAATTCTACTGTTATATGGACAAATTTCAATATCAGCTTAAATTTACTCACTAACAAGATTCTTTAAGTTCATCTTCAGTGCCTGGAAACTCTTTAGGCGGCATGCCCATCGTAAATTCTCGATACAGGTATGGTTTGCACTGAATGCACCTAAAAAAAAAAAAAAATGTAATACAAAAATTGGATACGAAGTCTAAAACTGCTTTTTTTTAACAATCAATGAAAAGAAAATACTAAGACAAGTATTTTAATTTAATAGGACTGTTTAGACCATTTAATACATGAAATTTTTTTCGTCAATAGGAGACTGTATGGAGCCATACAATACTTTGAGAAGGATTTTTGTTGTTTAAGTCTTTGTCTTTTAGTGTGTTCGCAAATTATAAAGGATTGTATTATGTTAAACAATAATTAATGTTTTTCAATTTACAAAATTCTAATCATTACTTTTATTTGAATTAATTAATAATTAAAAAAAAAAAAAAAATTTCTTGAAAACACAAGTGACTGTTATACAGCATTTGCATTTAGTGCAGAAATTAGTACATAAAATTCTTTGCTATTTTTAATAAATCATTGTATTTGCTTGTCCCGTAATTTTAATCAATGACTGAATAAAAAATTGGTTCTAATTTCTTGTCTTTGTTACGTAAGAAATTGGATATTTGGTTCTTGTTTATCTATAGATTTGCATCAGAAGCATGGTTTTTGAGAAAATATAGAATTTTTATAAAATATGAAGCATCTTGAATAGTAGCCTAATATATAACACCTTTAAGGCAAAAGAATATATAATTAATCTATTTTATGTTTTCAAATGTTGGATAGAGGATGTTTATTTAGATAGTAATTATCTAATTACTGTGCCTAAATTCCCAAAAATATTTGAGAGAGATATATAGAGATATTCCCAACAATAATAAAGAGAGATATATATAGAGATATTTGATTCATGATTACATATAGATTTATATCAGAAATATGTTATATGATGCTTACTTAAAATTAAAAAAAAATTACCCGAAAACTCAAATGATTGTTATACAGCATTTGCCCTTGGTGTTGAAATTAATACATAAAATACTCTGCTATTTCTGTAATAAAACATTGCATTTTAATCAATAACTATGATTAAAATGCAGGCATTGCAGGCTTTGATTGGCATTCAACCTGTTAACTAATTTCTTGTCTTTGTCAAGTAGAAATTTAGATATTTGGTTCATGTCTACATGTGGAAATGTGTTTGAAAAAAAAATACAGAATTTTTATAAAATATTAAGCATCTTGTAGCCTCATACATAACACTTTTAAGGCAAAAATAATATATATTAATCTATTTAAGTTTTCAAATGTTGGATACAGGATGTTTAATTATTTTTTACATAAGATAATTTTTGTTCCTAAATTCTCAACAATCTGTAAAAAACGTGTTTTAATTTTAAGTAATTAAATTAACAAACTTATTGCATTTCTTTTGCTTCCTACAAAACAATAATTAAGTGAATGAAATGTACTTCGAATGAAAATTAAAAAAAAAATTTTATAGGTGTGAAAATTGTTTTTAAAATTTAGGTATAATTAGATTATATAAGTATGCATTCTTTTTATTCTATATATATGAATGCACAGGCACATATTAATATAAAAAATTCATCATTTATTGTAAAACTTTATTTCTTATAGAAAATATTAAATCAATCAATCGTTAAGAACAACTGATAAATGAATAAATTCAGAAAATAAAACATTAATTTATTCGATTCTATAAATAACATTGTTAGTAATGATATTAAAAATATTAAAGAAACATAGTTTTACGATCAAGTGTAACTAAAAATTAAGAATTTTTCCCGATGGCCTTCTATGATTACTCCAAATTGTATACATTCAATTAATTCAAAAGTAACATCAGATTTAGTTAAAAACTTATGCTTTTAAATCAGCATACATCAATTCATATATTTAAATAAATCTAATTAGTAGGTATTATTTATTGTTTTTTTTTTTTACATCAAACGCATAGAAAAAAAAAAAGAAATTGAATATATTTTACTATAGAACAAATCTATAAAAATTAGAAATAATCAGTAATAGTTTTTAAAATTTAATTTCTAAGAAACACAAATTATTAAAAGTATAACAATACTATTTTAGGTAAATATTTTCAAATTTAAATTAAAATTTGCAAATAATGGGCTTAAAATATATTGTAAAATAAATATTTTTTTGCATTTTAAATCAAAAAAAATTTTACCATTCCAAAATCAAAAATAATAAGAACAAAGTACCACATTCTAATTTGTTGTGAGAGTTCTTTTAAGATGAGATCAATCTTGGCGGAATGAAATAGTTTGTTGCTGTATTTTTCGAAACGGATGTGGTATGTGTTTTAATGAGAGCTTAATTATGAATCGGAAATCCTGTTCTTAGTAATATCTCAAGGTATTTATGCATTTTTTATTCTTTCACATGTTTAACCTTAATATTTTCCGGTTGTTTCATATTTTCTTTAATGAGAACGGAAATGGGAAGCACTGGCTTACTTTATTCAAAAATAATTAACTATAAAATATTAAATAATTTAAATATATTGCTTGCCATTAAGAATATATTACTACCAAGAATACGATGCATCAAGATAATTTTTGTTTATCATATCATAACCCTAATCTGGAAGTTATAAAAACCACAATTCCATTCGATTTGAAGATCTTTAGCAATAATAATTCGTTATAGACACTCTGAGTAAAAACCTCTTTTTCGCGTCCGACAATGATGATTTGAACTCCATGTTTTGTATATGTAAATTTAATCTGTATGCAGTCTTTCAGAAATCGCCAACAAAACATGAATGGGCAACTTATTTGTGAATGGGTAAATAGGGACAGTAATAAATTATTATGGATATTGCAGTATTGCTGGACATTATCAAAGGCCACGTACGACTTTCTGTTGCCCAGTGGAAATCTGACTTCAAGCTGAAGATAAATGAGATCAACAAGCTCCGTGATTTTAAAAATGCTGCCCCAAAAAACCTACCGAATTTCTTATTTGCTGTAAAGATACAAAAATGACACATAGACAATAAAGACAAAGACACAATAACAAAAATTTTTTAAAAAATGGTAAAAGATATATTTTTTTTTAATTTTTATAAAAGAACAACGCAATTACAAAAAAAAAAATCTAAATTCTTACATAATTCTTGTCCATGCTCTAAGGTAGGATTAATTACGCACTAAACCTTTGCACCTGCACAACGCTTATATATTGTTTTAAATAATTAAATAAAAATTCATTGCAATTATATAAATAAAGAAATTTAAATTATACTTGACTAGTTAAACAGTATAACTGCCCCTTTATGATGGCAATACATTACTTAGCAATTATGCTGATCTTCTTGTAACAGTTATTCAAGCTTTTACTGCGTTATTAACCATAGCTTCCTACACTAACAGATTGTTAGATTGAAGACCGGATGGGACTTGAATCTGCTTAAATCACCTCTTGACAGTCACTTCTTTCAGAAACGATTAAAATAATTTATATAAAATTTCACAGTCTCGCATTGCTTGGTGGGATTGCTTCGATTTTTCCATACGACAGACATAAATGATAGTTACCTGAAAAATTTCTAAAGAAAGCTATGGACCTCGTCTATCATCAATGAGTCTCCTGTTTGTGGTATAAACAGGTGGTGATTAGCCAGGAACAGGTAAAAATAGATAACTAAATGGAATAATGATAATAACAAAATAATGGGTTTAATTTACAATTATCACAAAAAAAGATTTCTTTATCAGTGGTTCTCGAACTGTACGAAGAGTGGACGCATTTAAAAACTTGCCAATAATTTTAGGCGCACTACATGCAAATTTCTACACATAAAATTGTATTTTTCTATAGAAATTTCTATATTTTTCTGAGAAGTAACATTCACTTCTACCGATTTAGCATTGTATCCAGACTCCGGAGCTTTACAGGCTGCAATGGAAATTTTTTTAACTTTTAAAATCACATAGACGTTAGTGTTCAGACTAGTAGTCTAAATTTTATATAACCACAGAAATTACCACTCCTAGTTTCAGGAAACGCTTCTTTAGCACATTATTGATGTTTAGCGCCTTTTATGTAAAGAAAAGAAACTGAAGCAAAAAAAAAAAATGTTAGTTGTTTGAAATAAAAAGCTGTCTTTGAATAATATCTATTTATCTCAGATATACTTCTGAAATAAAACAGAGATGAAGCAAGGAGACAGAAGTATTCTAGGACACACCCTTTGAGAACCACGGTTCTAGAATGTTACAACTCTAATTACACGCATTTTTTGGTCATAATCCGCGACATTTTAGAGTTCAGAGTGTTTCTTTATAGTATCCTCAAAACTTACGCCTTTCCGTAAAATTTCCTTAAATAAATTTAATGTTATTTAAAAAGAATTGTCGTCAATTATTATTTTGTCAATTATTTGAAAGTAGCCATCTCCTGATGAATGTTACAAAAGCTTTTACATCTCCTTACAGTAAAGATTATTAGTTATTATTTTAGAGTGACTTTTAATTATGGAACTTTCTTGAAGAGAGTTTTTTGGCGCACAACAAATATTTTGATAGTTCTGAAATTTTTATATATTGCAAATTAAATTGCTTGCTTACTAGCATGTGAGGTAAGGTAAAGCCTTTTTTATTACGTGTTTATTCATTTATCGGTGATTAATTCCTGCTGGCCAACGTAACTAAACGCGCGTGATATGCATGCCATTGTGAATCCACCACTTTCATAAAAAATAGCTTTTGTATAATTAGCAGATTCCATGAGGTGAACATCAGTGGCGCAGTGAGCGATATTCCCTTCGATATTTTAATAAAACCATCAAAAGTGATTTCGTTAACAGCTAGTTTGGAGATAAAAAATGAATTCGTTGTCCTGATCAAAATTCCTATGAATCTGAACTTCATGGATGAAGCCAGCGTTATGTGCATTAGCAAGCGAACATTATGAGCATTATGTGCAATGGGAAGACACATTTTCATAGCCTTGACGTGGGTATATAACATCAAAGCAATATTGTATCAAGACTTTCCTGTATCATGCCAGTTTTAAGTACATATACAGGTTTTGAAAATTAATAAGAATGAAACTATAGCTCAGAGCGAAATTAATTTCATAATTATATTTTTCCTAAAAAATATTGAATTGGGAATACATTGGGAATTGAATATATATATTCAATTCCCAATGTAGCTAAAGGAGTTCTAGCTACATTGGTTATAGCTACTACGTTCTAGTTCTCTAACAAAAAGGAGACATTTAAAAATTATTTCTATATAAGTTTACAATCACACGCAGATGAATAAAATATGAAACTCTTAGACAAAATGGAAAATCATGAATTAAGTAAATTTTGGAGAAAGAAAAATAACAATTAAGCCATAACATTTTATAATTTTATGCTTCATAGACTGAAAGTGGCTATAATATTTATATATCATACCATGCAATCTTTTATGTCATGTTTATAACTGTGGTTTATTCCTTCTGTACTGTATGATCGTTTCACTCACGCTTACGTTAATGGTACAGTTTCATACCATCCTGTTAAGCAAGTGTTCCGTCATGTTAATTTATCTTCTCTTACAGAACTATGCTATCTTAAAACTATTTTTGTAGGATTTTACATTCGATGCATATAAATGTAATTTGCAATTTCAGGATCAGATGTAAAGTCATGATTTAAAATAGGTTTTTAGATGAAAAATGAATAATTAATTAAGAAACCACTATTCTTGAAATGTGAACTGAATTTAATATATTTTATAATTTTATACTTGAAAGATTTAACGCAGTTATTTATGTACATCATTCCATACTATATTTTTCATATCATGTTTATAAATATTGTTAATTTTCCTATTCTGTATACCTTTTGTTTCAATTAATTTTTTTCACTGGTTAAATTGCTTCATGTCATAATTTTTGCATGTCTTAATGTCCACATGTCATACCTGAAATTCCATAATTTGTATTTTCCCCCAATAAATTACATTATTTGATTTTTAACATACTCACCTATTCAAATAGTAGGATTAAATTAACTTTAACTACATAGACCTGAATAGGACGTTCAGGTTTGGATTAAAGTAAAATGAGTTTTGATTATGGACGCCCACACAGGATGACTGAAATGCCCGATCCAACAAGAGAGAAACATTTTTTTTCCCTTATCATATCCTGCATATTTCTTTAATAAAGGTCCCATACATACTACTTGGATGCTTACTTTTACAACACACATATTGCTGCTACGGATCACTCCGCGTTCTGTCGTTATCGACTAATTGTCGAAATTAATTTGCCAACTGCTATTTCTGTGTATTCTGTATCTGGATATTTTATCACGGTCATGTTGAAATAATGAGAACTTCATTATAATTTTTATGTTGTACGTACTATAATGTAACTTATATCAAATATTTGTTTGCTGCACTTTCTGTAATTCTTATATATGAATTTAGTCTCGTTCTAAATGTGCCCTTCATAATTAATCTAATCATATTATTATTTTTTTTTAAAAACCTCTTATTTATTTTATATTACTACAGTTTTTTGAAAAATAATAAAATTTGTACTGAAAAGACTAAAAAATATACTGGACCTTTTTTTATATGCAATTCTGTAAAATATTTGAGCGCAAACCTTTTAATTTCTTTTACCGCTGAAAGTGTTCTTCAAGCCAGATTTTTCAAATAATTGTTGAAGTGTTTATCTGTATTGCTCTTGCTATATTGAGTATCTTATATTCTCGTTACCGTCATTATGTGCATATAAGAATTCCTTCACGACAATACCAAATTGCAAAGTATATCTTTGTTCTAAGAAAAATGGTGTGATATAGTTGTAGTAGACCAAGGTGGAATTTAATGTTGCGAATGGAACAAAATTTCTCAAGATCTTTTGGACTGTTTTTAGCGAACAAACACAAGGATGACATATTGATAGACACAGGCCTGAGTTGTGTATGAAAACGTCATTTTTTTATTATTATTATTGTCCCTGTTACTAATCCATACGACTATCCATGTGTGTTTTAATTCCACAACCTTTATTGTGGGATTAAAATCTATGCTTAGTTTGACACGAATAATTGTTAAGATATGTTTGGGAACTGTTTAATGATTTTGTAATCAGAGTACAAACTTTTATTTATATAAAAATTATATAAGCGTATCTTTTATTTATATGCGATATATATCTATATTATTTTGATTAAAATCAATAGTTTTTACTGGAATAACTTTATATATGATTGCCCCTAAGTGCGAATATTATGAGCTAATACCATATGTATAAAAAAATAAACATAATTCCTTATTTATTACAAAATGATTGGAAACTGTTTAAAATTTTTGTAATAAGCGTATAACTTTTTATATAAGCGCATCTATTTTTCCTATATGAGATATATATATGTATTATTTTAATTTATAAGAAAATGAATGTTCCTACTGTGATAGCTCGACATATAATTGCCCCAACATGCGAAAATTTTGAGATAGTTGCTGACACTATATGGATAAAAAAAGAAGAGAATTCCTTTATTTATTGCCCCGACATGCGAACATTTTGAGATAATTGATGATACTATATGGATAAAAAAAAAAAGAAGAGAATTCCTTTATTTATTGCCCCAACATGCGAACATTTTGAGATAGTTGCTGACACTATATGGATAAAAAGAAGAAATTCCTTTATTTATTGCCCCGACATGCGAACATTTTGAGATAGTTGATGACACTATATGGATAAAAAAAAAAGAAGATAATTCCTTTATTTTTTGCCCTCAAATATGCGAACATTTTGAGATAGTTGCTGACACTATATGGATAAAAGAAGAGAATTCCTTTATTTATTGCCCCGACATGCGAACATTTTGAGATAGTTGCTGACACTATATGGATAAAAAAAAAGAAGAGAATTCCTTTATTTATTGCCCCCAACATGCGAACATTTTGAGATAGTTGATGACACTATATGGATAAAAAAATAAGAGAATTCCTTTATTTTTTGCCCCAACATGCGAACATTTTGAGATAGTTGCTGACACTATATGGATAAAAAAAGAAGAGAATTCCTTTATTTATTGCCCCAACATGCGAACATTTTGAGATAGTTGCTGACACTATATGGATAAAAAAAAAGAGAATTCCTTTATTTATTGCCCCGACATGCGAACATTTTGAGATAGTTGCTGACACTATATGGATAAAAAAAAAGAAGAGAATTCCTTTATTTATTGCCCCGACATGCGAACATTTTGAGATAGTTGCTGACACTATATGGATAAAAAAAGAAGAGAATTCCTTTATTTATTGCCCTGACATGCGAACATTTTTGAGATAGTTGCTGACACTATATGGATAAAAAAAAAGAAGAGAATTCCTTTATTTATTGCCCCGACATGCGAACATTTTGAGATAGTTGATGATACTATATGGATAAAAAAAAGAAGAGAATTCCTTTATTTATTGCCCCAACATGCGAACATTTTGAGATAGTTGATGACACTATATGGATAAAAAAAAAGAGAGAATTCCTTTATTTATTGGCCCAACATGCGAACATTTTGAGATAGTTGCTGACACTATATGGATAAAAGAAAGAGAATTCCTTTATTTATTGCCCCAACATGCGAACATTTTGAGATAGTTGATGACACTATATGGATAAAAAAAAAGAAGAGAATTCCTTTATTTATTGCCCCTACATGCGAACATTTTGAGATAGTTGATGACACTATATGGATAAAAAAAGAAGAGAATTCCTTTATTTATTGCCCCGACATGCGAACATTTTGAGATAGTTGCTGACACTATATGGATAAAAAAAAGAAGAAAATTCCTTTATTTATTGCCCCAACATGCGAACATTTTGAGATAGTTGCTGACACTATATGGATAAAAAAAAAGAAGAGAATTCCTTTATTTATTGCCCCAACATGCGAACATTTTGAGATAGTTGATGACACTATATGGATAAAAAAAAAGAAGAGAATTCCTTTATTTATTGCCCCAACATGCGAACATTTTGAGATAGTTGATGACACTATATGGATAAAAAAGAAGAGAATTCCTTTATTTATTGCCCCAACATGCGAACATTTTGAGATAGTTGATGACACTATATGGATAAAAAAATAAGAGAATTCCTTTATTTTTTGCCCCAACATGCGAACATTTTGAGATAGTTGCTGACACTATATGGATAAAAAAAGAAGAGAATTCCTTTATTTATTGCCCCAACATGCGAACATTTTGAGATAGTTGCTGACACTATATGGATAAAAAAAAAGAGAATTCCTTTATTTATTGCCCCGACATGCGAACATTTTGAGATAGTTGCTGACACTATATGGATAAAAAAAGAAGAGAATTCCTTTATTTATTGCCCCGACATGCGAACATTTTGAAATAGTTGCTGACACTATATGGATAAAAAAAGAAGAGAATTCCTTTATTTATTGCCCCGACATGCGAACATTTTGAGATAGTTGCTGACACTATATGGATAAAAAAGAAGAGAATTCCTTTATTTATTGCCCCGACATGCGAACATTTTGAGATAGTTGCTGACACTATATGGATAAAAAAAAAAGAAGAAAATTCCTTTATTTATTGCCCCAACATGCGAACATTTTTGAGATAGTTGCTGACACTATATGGATAAAAAAAAAGAAGAGAATTCCTTTATTTATTGCCCCCTGACATGCGAACATTTTGAGATAGTTGATGATACTATATGGATAAAAAAGAAGAGAATTCCTTTATTTATTGCCCCAACATGCGAACATTTTGAGATAGTTGATGACACTATATGGATAAAAAAAAAGAGAATTCCTTTTATTTATTGCCCCAACATGCGAACATTTTGAGATAGTTGATGACACTATATGGATAAAAAAAAAGAAGAGAATTCCTTTATTTATTGCCCCAACATGCGAACATTTTGGAGATAGTTGCTGACACTATATGGATAAAAAAGAAGAGAATTCCTTTATTTATTGCCCCAACATGCGAACATTTTGAGATAGTTGCTGACACTATATGGATAAAAAAAGAAGAGAATTCCGCTTTATTTATTGCCCCAACATGCGAACATTTTGAGATAGTTGATGACACTATATGGATAAAAAAATAAGAGAATTCCTTTTTATTTTTTGCCCCAACATGCGAACATTTTGAGATAGTTGCTGACACTATATGGATAAAAAAGAAGAGAATTCCTTTATTTATTGCCCCAACATGCGAACATTTTGAGATAGTTGCTGACACTATATGGATAAAAAAAAAGAAGAGAATTCCTTTATTTATTGCTAACATGCGAACATTTTGAGATAGTTGATGACACTATATGGATAAAAAAAGAAAAGAAAATTCCTTTATTTATTGCCCCAACATGCGAACATTTTGAGATAGTGGATGACACTATATGGATAAAAAAAAAGAAGAGAATTCCTTTATTTATTGCCCCAACATGCGAACATTTTGAGATAGTTGCTGACACTATATGGATAAAAAAAAAAAGAAGAGAATTCCTTTATTTATTGCCCCAACATGCGAACATTTTGAGATAGTTGCTGACACTATATGGATAAAAAAAAAGAAGAGAAATCCTTTATTTATTGCCCCAACATGCGAACATTTTGAGATAGTTGATGACACTATATGGATAAAAAAAAAGAAGAGAATTTTTATTTATTAGAATTTTTCACTTATATCTCTTTAAATGGATGCAGACTAGGCACCAAAAACAGAATAAGTTGGGATTCCTCCGTCATATTGTAACAAAACTAATAAATAGGAAAAACTAATATTGTATTGTAAAACAAAATAATTGTTCTTTTATTATTTTGTTCAAAATGATAAAGAATAAAATACTTTAAAATAAGCAAAATATTAGTTTTCTAGATTATTTTTTTGCTGTAAAAGTTCACTGAAAATGTTTTTTTTTATGAATCTAAATTATTAAAATACATAAATTAAAATAAATTTAAATAATTTGACGTTTATAAGCACAAATTTCTAAAATTAATCTTCAAAAAATCAACGAAATGATAACAGACTGACAATTCAAAAGTAAATAAAACTTTTCAAATCATTTGTATTCATTTTTAAATGAATAATATTTATCTTAAAAAGCAAATATATATCATTCATGTTAATTAAATTGATATTTTCATATTCTTTAATTAAACTAATATATTTTTCAAAACAGGTAGTGTTTATGGTGCTTCTTTTGTAACAAATTAAAAATAACTATTTTTTTGTCTTTCTTAATTGCAATTTTATTACACTTTATTTCATATATAAGATAAAATATTATTCAAAATATTAATACAATCTAAACACACGTTACAATTTCCAAAATTACACATCTTCTATAAAATAATAACTCGCGAAAAAGAGTCAAAAAAGAAATACATGAGTAAAAAGATAGTTTCGTTTAAGAAACATTCAGACTTGTAATCAATCTCTTCACATACACTTCCTCTGATGTTGCAGACTCAAATGCATTCAACAAATCAATGACATCAATGCGGACTGAGGCTGGACATTGTTCATCTACGGTTGTTGATCTTTGCATTAATTCAAGAATCATCTTTCCAGCTCCATATTCACAACTGCTAGAAATATGGGTTATAAAGCAGTTCATAGTAAAGAGTGGAAACCTATTGAAAAATAATATTTTTATTAGGCTTAATAATTAAGTTGAACATTGCTCATATGAAAGATACATTTCCAAAAATGACAGATATCTAATACATTTTGAATGGCGACATTGGTCGGCATCATACATTAATCTTCTGGCATGTTTAGTATCGTCGTTCTTTGTGTGCAATTAATTTGGATTTTCCCACCAGATACTAATATCACACGTTGCAGACCATCTGCTAATCAGGAGACCGAAGGACAAGCTTCTCAATGTCTGACGATCTGCGAGTTTACTATTAGAGGAAATCCAGCATCAAAATGTCTGTCTTAATACAAAAGAATATGACGTAGAGAAATTTTTTCTCGTAAACAGAAAACACGACAGCAAAACATGGATATTGAAAACTAAAACACAGCGCTTTTATAAGAAATTTAACTAGCTGTTAAAAAGAAAGGACATAATAACTGTCTGAATTTAATTTTGCAGATTGACCTAAATGATAAAAGTTGTGGACATTTTATAGCAGGAACTACGCAGAAGTTTTCAATGAGTGGTGAAAACCAACATTCCAACAAATATCATCACCTCATACCACAACCTACAATCAGTTATACCACATACCTACTTTTGTAACGGTAATAGAAATCTTGTCAATGAATATTTATTTCATTTTTAATTTTTAATTACAAGAACGTGTTTATTTAAATCAAATGAAATTTTTTTAATTTTACTATTTGTTATAAACCCAAATTTTTATCAAAAATTAAAAATTTTGCATAATACTTTATTTCTATAGAGCCTTTCATTTACTTTTGTGTTTTCTTCGATTTTCTCGTACGGCCTAATGTCTCAATGATGTCACCACCCAACATAAGCAGTTAATATCATAAATAAAAGTGTACTTACAAGCATCGGGAAATTTTATATCTATATTCCTCATCATCTTGAAGCTGCTTTCTTTGTAAAGGTCCTCGTAAATAATCCAGAACATTAATTTGGTAATCATGACAGATCTCTTTTTCGCTATTAGTAGACATAAACCTCTTTATGCAAGCCATATGTTGCACATAAGCTATTAACGAAATTAATAATTATTCATCCAGAAATGAATAAAAATGTGGTCTAAATTGTCTGTACAAACAACAAAGCAACTATTTTACGGAAGTATTTATAGACATTTTCTAATGGCTTTATTTGTTAGAAATGTCTCGAAAAATCAAAGACTTACGCGATGCAATATATAAATACAATTTTAATCGAAAGAAAAAAATGTGCAATAAGGGATAGGTAAATCTTTGTCATTAAAGAATAATATTATTATATATGTATGTATCAGTTTATCTTTGTTCTATCTATCTATCTATATATGTATGTATGTATATATGAACGCTTGTAATAACAATACCGCATGTAATAATAAACTAAAACGGCATCACACTTAGAAGGTCATATTTCGGCTTACATTATTTTTTTATTCCAAAAGTTTGTAATCAAAATTTATATAAAATTTATTATCAAACGATAAAAACAGACCAAATAGATTGTAACAAATTTAAGTGAAATAAAACTATTATAAATTTTTCGATAAGAACTATTGCTTTATTTTTGTCTTTTTAATAAAGTCTTGAAACAAAATTCGTTATAGATATTTATTCTTACTAATCGTAAAAAATTTAAAATGTTATATTTTTTCCTACCAAAACATATATTTCATATCTGACAGTTTGTAATAAAATTAAACACGAGCATTTAGCAGAAATTGAAGATTTTTACATCAATTATTATGAAAATTTAATTATAAATAAGAAATACATTGATAAATCTTTCCTTGGGTCATGTATTGAGCTTCGGAATTAGTTTGAATGGAAATTTTTGATGCATCTTGAAGACGCATTATTCCAGTTATTGCTGTTATTTTTATGTTTGTTTGACACGAAAAATATGTAAGCTGAAAAAAATTCTTCCGTTGCATTCAAGACAGTGGATGTGAATTCCCAAGAAGCAGCTGTTTGGGATTTTACTGGGGTTTTTTTTTTTTTCCTTCAAATGTTCTGGGATACTTTATTATGATATAATAAAAATTGAAGCCAGATATGTGTGTAGTCTTGATTTGGTGTTGTTTCATAGTTAAAACTGAATTATTTTTTAAAAATAATGACTGCACTTTTAACTGTTGTATTGATTAAAATTTGTTAAGACAATACTGCACAACTTCAACATATAACACACAAAAAGCAATTATATAACAATTATTTACGAAATCATCTTAAAAATGTAAAAATCCGTACTGCCAGGAACTCATTATCGGTTCCAAAGTCTAACGGGCGAAAAGAAACGCCCAAAAACCGAAGTCTAACGTCAGAGTCAACCTGTCCTGAGTTCAAGTTTATAGCTTTTTGTGGGAATGTTTGGTGGATGCTTACTGATTTGTATTTAGATTATGTCAAAAAATACCATGAAATTATTTTTAATAAATTTAGATATTTGGATTTTATTTATAAAATTTCTTGTTAAAAATTTTTTTTTTTTTTTTTTTTTTTTTTGTTTATGCATTATAAATTGTATGTTTTAATATTTTTTACGATTGATTGACATATTTTGATATATCTATACATATATCATTATCTACGTGGAAACTTTTTAAAATACAAATGTTAGTAACTTATAATACCAATTGTATATGATATTTAATATAAAACGTAATACAATTTACTACACAGTTTATAGTTTTAAACAATTTTCAATTGCTGTTTTACATTTTATTAATTTCATAAGGTTACTTAGAAGGATTCTCTCTGCAAAAAATTACTAAGCAATGAATATGTACGATGTATAAAATAAATATTCAAACTAGTTTATATCAAAATATAAAAAAAAAATTAGGTATTAAATTTTTAACTTACATTCATGTAAATATGTATCTTCTTCGCATATTTCTGTTAAAGTATTGATCATTCCAGGGAGATCTGATTTGGCGATTTCTAGGTCATCATAGTTATTTGAACCACACCGCTTCAAACGTTTCATCAAGCATCTCTTGATGGTTTCCAATTCACTAGAACATGTTGTGGACAAACATGGTATAATTTAGAAATATATATATATATTTTATTTTCAATGGCAGATTATGAACAGTTTCAGCAAAAAAAAAAACATACAACAACAATAAAAAAATAATACAACAAATACAAAAAACATGAAAAAGAGTTCATTAATCTAACGAAAATGCCAAGTTGCAGATCTTTTAGCCACTAAAAAGTGTTACCAGGTGCACCACTGGGAGGTAGATCTTCTGCGCACCCTAAATTAGAAATATATATACTCAAATTACCCAAAATACATTCTAATGAGTATGAGTTCTTAATATTGATGAGCTTACTAGGTATTTTCATAAATTATTTCAGAAATTACTGTTCAATAGTAGCATTACTTCTGTTTGAATATGCTTCATTTAAAGAACTTATTAATTTCATATTGTATTAATAAAAATTAAATTGCTGTAGTTATTCATTTCTAATTTCCAATTTTACAAATCTTTCATACAGAAAAAATAATTCTAAAACGTAAACTGTATGCAGAATGTACAGGCAATACCGTATAAGTGGTGCAGAGAGATAATCTGTGAAGAGTTCATAAAAGTGTCCAAAATACCTATAATTTTACTTTTCAATTTTTGAGAAAAGTGAGAAAGCCAAAAATATAATATTCCATCTATAACACGGAAAGTAATCTTAATTGAAACTCCAAAACTTTATGCTTACAGGAGAAGGAAAAAAAACAAAAAATAAAACAAATCCCCCAAGTATTGTGGGAACAGCTTTAAAAGTGATGGGCGATATGTAGATATTTTTGTGCAATTGAACAACCACATTGGGCTGACGTTGTTGAAACTATGAAGATATATTATGTATATTTATATTAATATTATAATATATTAATATTAATTATAATTATATACACAGTCACATTAATGTGACCACCACCTACTTTCGACGTCAACGTTATATAACCAATCACAAAAGGTAGGTGGCAACACATTGCAGTGGAATGTAAATAAAGAATTCCACTGAATACAACTTAAATACCACTTAATATCACATTCCACACTCCACTTAATGCCAGAATATACAAGATTGTATATTCTGGCTTTTGACAAGTCGTCACATTAATGTTGGACTGTGTATATATATTAATATTATACGAATATTAAGATATGCACTTTATCTGTGGACAATGTAGTAAGAATGCTTTACGAAATATGAGGGAGTAACTCTACATCTCAACGCTAATGTCATCAACAGATTGAATGACAAACCCTCTTATGCAGACCTACAATTACCAGATCTGACAACTTTGGGATATTTTCCTACAACGACATTTAATAAACTTGCTATATGTTAGAAGAGTATTTATTACAGAACAGAATTTCGTTGATAGTCTGCATGCTTTCTTCACTTTGTGGGCACGAGGCTGTTTGTTCGTTGCAGTTAGCGTCTGTATGGCACTCAAGCATGCTTCAATATCAAAAGGTAGTCAGTCTGAGTATCTTTTTATGTAAATGCTATGTCATATGGTATTACCGCTGCTACTTTTATATTAAAGCTTATATTAAGCATTTCAAGTTGAACTACTATTCAGTTCATGCATTATTTTCAATCTCCCTCTAATATACACCATCCAGTCATTTTGTGATATGTATTGTACACTCTTGTATATTCTGGCTTTATGGATGTAGAAGGTATTAAATGGTATTTGAGTGGTATTAAGTGGAATTATTTATATACAATAAACTGCAAATGTTGTGTTCTTTATACACCCCTGCCTTTTGTGATTGATTATTCCACGCTGACGTCAAAGCTCTGGTCTTAATGCACTGACTGTATATATATATATATATATATATATATATATATACATACATATCAATTTTTATTTTTTATTATTTCTTATTCATTTATTTACTTTATTTGTCTTAGATGATTTTAAAACTTTTTTCTCATAAGGCACTAAATATAAATATATATCTCAAATTCATGAATAGCAAATACTAAATCAACTTTGTCATAAAAATTGATTGTATTCCTAAAAATGGTACTTTTCATTATTTTTTCCTTTTCTATTTGCTCAATTTTCATAAGAAAATTAAAAGGAAAAATAAAATTCTTTAAGAAAACATTTTCCATATATTTGTGCACGAATTAATAATGTAATTAATAAAAAATTATTAAACTAATTATTTTCTGCAAACTTTATTGTTTTTACTCGGTATCTTTTATTTATTCAATTTTGAAAATTGTAGATATTTTTCATTTACATGCTTCACAATAAATCAGTCTCAGTTGATAACAATAATGAGAGATTTTAAGTAAGAAATTCGAGCAATGGAATTCCGCTATATGTAAATGTAGTTTTTGTGATAAACCCTTTTTTAACAGTATATGAAATTACTAATTTGAACAATAAAACAAAACTATGATACATTAATTAACTTATTGTTATTTCTCAATTATTTAACAGTAATCAATATACAATTTATTAAATACTTCATTTATATATTCAATTTTCAATATAAGAAATTACTCACGAGCAAGATTGTTGAAGTTCAGCTTCAGTACCGGGAAGTTCATCAGGCAGCATGCGAATATTTCTACATGCATATCGTAAATTTTCGATACAGGTTTGATTTGCACTAAATGCACCTTAAAAATAAATAAAAACATTTTACACGTCAATGAAAAGAAAATACTAAGACTAGAGGTTTAATTTACTAGAACTGTTTGGATCATTAAATGCATGTAATTTTTTGCGTTTGACATATAATATTTTGAGAAGGCTCTAAAATATTTGCTGAAATAAAAAATATTACATAAAATTCTCTTTTATTTGAATTACTAATGTTTTCTTGAAACACATTTTTTATGCTGAAATTATTACATAAAATTTCTGCTATTTTTATAATAAATCCTTGCATTTTCTTGTCCTGTATTTTAATCAATGTCTTTGAATAAAAGTTGGCATTCAAACCTTTAGCTAATTTCTAGTCTTGATTAAGTAGAAAGTTCAAGTTGTCTTGGTCAAGATTTTTGTGTTTGTCATGTAGAAAATTAGATATTTGGTTCACGTTTACAGATAGATTTATATCATAAATATGTTTTTTGAAGAAAATAAAGAGTTTTTATAAAATAGGAAATATCTGGTATATTAGCCTAATAAATAACAATAATCTTTAAGACAAAAGAATCTATATTAATCAGTTTTTAGACTTAGGATGTTATATTTAAATCGATTTAAATGGATAATTTTCCATCTAAATTCAGAACAATCTGTAAAAACTTGTTTTATTTTAAATAATCAAATTAATAAACATATTAAATTATTTTTTACATTTCTTTCGCTTCCCTACAAGACAATAGTTAATTGAATGAAATGCACGTCAACAAAATATTAAAAAAAAAGATTATGGGTGTAAAAATTGTTCTTAAAATTTAGATAGTATTCTATATATAGCAAGTGCATCAATTACTGTCAAAGCTTTATTTCTTATTCAAAATTATAAATCAATCAGTCATGAAGAACAATTGATAAATGGATAAATTCACCAAATATAACACAAATTTATTGTATTATATAAATAAAACATTGTTAGTAATGATATTAAACTTTTTAAGAAATACAATTGTACGATAAAATGTAACGAAAAATTGTAAATTTGTTATAATTGCTGTATAAAAATTAAGAATTTAATACATTAAATTCGTATTAATGTATTAAACGTACATAACGTATACAATAAATTATTTCAAAAATAACATCAGTTTTATTTAAAAACCTATGCTTTTAAATCTACATATATAAATTCACATATATAATATTACTCATATGTAGGTTTTATTTAATATTTTTTTTTACATCAAAGGGATAGGAAAAAAAGACACTGAATATATTTTACTACAGAATAAATCTCTAAAAATTATAAGAAATCAGTAAATATTTTTTTATTTAATTTCTAAGTAACACAAAATATTAAAAGAATAACAATGCTTTCGGTAACTATTTTCAACTTTATATTAATATTTATATAAAACAATTAATATTTATAAATAATGGGCTAAAATATATTGTAAAATTAATATTTTCTTGCATTTTTAAAAAAAAATTTTTTTACCATTCCATAATCCAAAAACGATAAGAGCAAAGTACCACATTCTTATTTGTTTTGAGAGTTCTTTTAAGATGAGATCAATCTTGGCGGAATGAAATAATTTGTTACTGTATTTTTTTTCGAAACGGATGTGGTATGTATTTTAATGAGAGCTTAATTATGAATCGGAAATCCTGTTCTTAGAAATATCTCCAAGTTTTTATGCACTTTTTTATGCTTTCACATGTTTAACTTAATATCTTCCGGTCTTTTGATGTTTTTTTTTTAATATGAACTAAAAGGGAAAGACTTACTTTATTTAACACTAATTAACTGAAATTATTTGTTAATTGAAATTTATTGTTTGCCCTTAAGAATATACAACTAATATTTATAAAAGTAATTTTGTTTATATTATCACAATCGAATCCTGGAAATTATAGAAACCACAATTCCATTCGATTTGTAGAACTTTAACAATAATAATTTGTTATAGCCACTCTCAGTAAAAACCTCTTTACGTGTCCAACAATGGTAGATTTGATCTCCATTTTTTGAATATGCAAAGTTAATCTGTATACAATCTTTCAGAAGTCGTCAACAAGGCATGAATGGCAACTTATTTGTTTAAGGGTAGGTAGTGACAGTAATGAATTCTTATGGATATTGCAGCATTACAGTCAAAGGCCATGTTAGACGTTTTTGTCAAAAGCCATGTTTGACGTTTTGCTGCCCAGTTGAATTCTAACTTCAAGCTGAAGATAAAAGAAATCAACAAGCTCCGTAATATCAAAATGTTGATTGCACTTCCCAATAAAAAACTATTGTTAAACATATTTCGAAGAGTATTTAGATAATCTGTTCTAACTGCAAGAGACCTAACCTCTAAAACCAAAACAATTCTTGTTTGATGAAAAGATACAACCACGCCACAAAGACAATAAAGGCAAAGACCACATTAACTCCAAAATATTAAAAAAATTGGTAAATCAGATTTTTTTTTAAAAAACTAATAAATACCAACGCAAAAATATAAATTCTCCAGGTAGATTTAATTACATAATTCTTGTCCATGCTCTAAGGTAAACTTAATTACGCTTGAAACCTATCTACCTGTACAAAGCTTATATATTGATTAAATTAATTAAATAAAATTTATTGTTTTTAGAAAAAATATTTATTGCAATAATGCAATACATTAATTAAAGAAATACAAAATTTAAATATACTTATGTTTATTATTCAAGTTTTATTACGTTATTAACCTTACTAGACTACTACACTTGCTAACTTACTACACTTTTATTACGTTATTAACCTACACTATCAGATTGTTATTAAAAGAATATAAGGTTTGAATCTTTTAAATCATCTCTTTGTAGTAGCTGCTTTGCAGAAACGATTCAAATAATGCATTTAAGTGTCTCACATTACATGGAGGGAGTGTTTTGATTTTCCCTATACGATACACATAATACGAGTTTGTTATCGTGAAAAACTTTTGTGGAATTTTTTGGAATTTTTACACTAAATTTGTACAAAGTAAGGGTTGAATTTTCTTGAAGAATGTTTTTAGCACATACAGTAATGATTAATAGTATTATTTTAGAGTGACCGCAGAAAACAATATGATACATCTTTACCGGTAGAGGGTTATATTGGTACAAAAGTAAGGGATTTTCTTCAAGATGGATTTTGGCAACAACAAATATTTAATATACGCTTATAAATAGTATAATAATTATAAATAGTTCTGAAATTTTCATATATTGCCATTTACATTGATTGCTTACTAACATGTGATATAAGTCAAAGCCTTTTATTAATAATTTACTCATTTATCGGTGATTAATTCATGCTGAAACATAAACAAAAGCGTGTGTTATGCAGCCCATTGTGAATCCACCACTTTCTTAAAAAACAGCTTTTGTATAATTAGCAGAAACTACGAGGTCAATATCAGTGGGGCATAGAGCGATGTTCCTTTCGATATCTTAATTAAACCATCAAGATTGCTTTCGATAAAAATGTAGATAAAAAATGAATTCGTTATCATGATCAAAATTCCTATGAAAATCTGAACTTCATGGATGAATCGAGCATTATGTGCAATAGTAAACGAGTACAGTAAGCAATATGTGTAGTGGTACCACACATTGATTGGTATATAACATCAAAGCAGTATTGTATCAATATTTTCCTGGGTCATGCCAGTTTTAAATACATATATATAGTTTTTGCAAAATTAATAATTCCCAATGTAGCTAAAAGATATACTTTTTAATAGGGGCCTTTTTGTGGTTATTTAGAAAAGCAAGTTCTAGTACGTTATAGTTCTCTAATAAAATTGAGGCATTTAAATATTATTTCTATATGAATATACAATCAGAGGCCGATCAATATAATCTGAAACTCTTAGACCAACTAGAAAATCAAAAATTAAGTATATATTGAAGAAAGAAAAATAACAATTAACCCATTATATTTTATAATTTTATGCTTCATAGATTGAAAGTGGTTATAATATTTGTATATCATGCCATACAATATTTTTATGTCATGTGTATAACTGTGCTATATTACTACTGTATGATCGTTTCATACTTATGTTAATGGTATACACTCAAGAGCCAAAACATTATGACCACCTCTACATTTTTCAATGAACTCGCCTGGATAACGTGGAAGGCATGCGATTATGTGGAAGTGGTATTTAACTATTATTATATTGGTGGTATTAATCCATGCCAAGGCGGGTTGAAGCTGTTTTGCGCTCCAAACGGGGCCCACTCGTTATTGACAGGTGGTCATAATGTTTTGGCTCTTGAGTGTAATTACCATGATTGTAACTTACCATATAGCACCATCTTGTGAGCAAGTGTTTCATCGTGTTAATTTCTCTCTTCTACAGAATTATGCTATAGTAAAATTATTTTTGTATGATTTTGCATTCGATGCAGAGAAATATAATTGGCAATTCAAAGATCAGATGTTAAATCAAGATTTATATAAGTGTTTTAGACGAAAAATGAATAAATTATTAAAAAACAACTATTCTATAAACGTTAGCGAAAATTTTGTATATTTTATAATTTTATACTTGATCGACTTAACGCGGTCATATTTGTAAGTCATCCCATACTATATTTTCATATCACGTTTATAAATATTGCTTATTTTGCTGTTCTGTATACTTTTCGTTTCACTTATTTTTTTGCTAGTTATATTGTTTCATGCCATGATTTTACATGTCTGAAAATGAGTTGTATTTCTGCTATTCCAATATTGGAATTTTCCTCAATAAACTATATTATTTTATTTTTAACATACTCACGTCTTAAACAGTAGGATTAAATTAACTTTAACTATATAATCTTGAAGGTTTGAATTAATGTAAAATGACTGATGATTATGGACGCCAATACAAGATGGCTGAAATAAACGATACTTAAGAAGAAAAATATTTCTTCCCATATACTATCCTGCATATTTCTTTATAAAGTTCCCATGCAAAAATTTTTGGATGCAGGCAGCACACATCTTATTCCAAGGAATCATTCTGCATTCTGTCGTCATCAACTAATTGTCACACTTAATTTACCAACTGCTATTTCTGTTTGTGGTAATTTAGCGGATCATATTAGAATAATGTTTTTTTTTTTATAAATAATTTTTAAAAAATATTTTATCAACTGTAAAAGCTTGCTGAAATATTTTAATTTTGAATCTAAATAATTAAAATACAGAAATTGAGATAAATATATGTAGTGTAAAGTTTATTAGTACAAATTTCTAAAATAATTTATAAAAAAAAAAATCAACAAAAATGATAACAAACAGAGTCAATATTAACTAAAAATTCTCAATGCAGTTATATTGATTATTAAATGAATAACTTTTATCGTGAAGTGAATACGTATAATTCATGTTAATTAAATTGAAATTTTTATATTATTTAATTACGCCAATGTATTTTTAAACGCATAGTGTTTATGGTGTTTTTTAACAAGATAAAAATCAATATGCGGTTTCAAACATAAAAATGAAATTTATCAGATCACTCAGATATTCAATGAATGATGTAATGAGTAATAATTAAATTCATTTTAAAAGCAAGATAATAATGTTAGAAGAAAATCAGTGTTTTTTTAATATTTTGTTCAAAATGATACGAATGAAACTATTTTCAAATATACACAAATGCCAATAGTTTGAATACATTTTTATTGATACATTGTAAAAATCTGCTGAAGAAAATTGCTTTTCATCCATCTAAATAAATAGAATACATAAATTAAGATAAATTTAGTTAATTTAAAGTTTTTAAAAACTAAAAACACTTTTCTAAAAATTTTAAGAAAAAAGATTTATAATAGACTGACGAGTCATAGTAATTAAAAACTTCAAAGTATTCGCAATGATCATTAAATGAATAATATTTATTTTAAATTTAAAACAGGTAATTTATAGTTAATTAAAATGCTATTTTGATGTTACTTAGTTTAACTAACGTATTTTCATAGTGATAGTGTTTATGGTGTTTCTTTTGTAACAACTAAAAAATCACTATTTTTTTTTTTGTCTTCTTTAATTGTAATTTTATTACACTTTATTTCATAAAATATTATTCAAAATATTAATATAATCTAAACACACGTCCCAATTTCAAAAATTACACATCTTCTGTAAAATAATTGTATGTGAAAAAAGAGTTAAAAAAAGTAATAAATGAGATAAGTAATAAAGGATAATTTCGTTTAAGAAAAGTTCAGTCTTTTAATAAATCTCTTCACATACATTTTCTTTTCTGTTGCAGACTCAAATGCATTCAACAAATCAATGACATCAATGCGGATGGAGGCTGGACATTGTTCCGCTATGCTTGCTGCTTTTTTATTAACTCAATAGTCATATTTCCAGCTTCATATCCACAACTGCCAGAAATATTGGTTACAAAGCAGTTCATAGACAGGAGTGGAAACCTATAGAAAAATAATATTTTCATTAGGTTTAATAATTAAGTTTAACATTGCTCATATGAAAAATACATTTCATTAAAATGACAGATATCTAATAAATTTTGAATGGCCACATTGGTCGGCATCATACATCAATTTTTCTGTATATGGCGCATGCATGTTTAGTATCGTCGTTCTTTGTGTGCAATTAATTTGGATTTTCCCACCAGATACTAGCATCACACGTTGCACAACATTTGCTAATCAGGAGACCGAGGGACAAGCTGCTCAATGTCTGACGATCTGCGATTTTACTATTAGAGGAAATCCAGCATTAAAATGTCTGTCTTAATACAAAAGAAGATGAAGTAAAAAAAATTTGTTTCCACCTAGACACAAAGAAGACAGACAAAACACGGATATTGAAAACTAAAATACAGCGTCTTTAATAAGAAATTTAACTAACTGTTAAAAATAAAAGACATAACTGTCTGAATTTAATTTGTAGATTGACCTAAATGATAAAAGTTGTGAATATTTTATAGCAGGAACTACGCAGAAGCTTTTAATGAGTGGTGAGCACCAACATTCCAATCAGATATCATCACCTCATACCACAACCTACAATCAATTATACCGCATACCTATTTATGTAACGGTAATAGAAATTCTTTTCAATGAATATTAATTTCATTTCTATTTTTTAATTACAAGAAATTGCTTATTTACATCAAATGAAATTTTTTTAATTTTACTATTAGTTATAAACACAAATGTTTATCAAAAAATTAAAAATTTTGCGTAATACTTTATTTCTAAAGAGTCTTTCATTTACTTTCGTCTTTTCTTCGATTTTCTCGTACGCCCTAATGTATCAAAGATATCACCACCAAATATCAGCAGTTAATATCATAAATAAAATTGTACTTACAAACATTGAGAAATTTTATATCTATATTCCTCATCATCTTGAAGCTGTTTTTCTTCGTAAGGGTTCTCGTAAGTAATCCATAACCTCATTTTCGTAATCTCAGCAGATCTGTGATTCGTTATTAGAAGATACAAACCTTTTATGCAAGCCATATGCCGCACATAAGCTATTAAGAAAATTAATAATTATTCATCCAGAAAAGTAAAAAAATGTGGTTTAAATTGTCTGTACCAACAGCAAAGCAACTATTTTACATAAGTATTTATAGACATTTTCCATAATGGCTTTATTTGTTAAAAATGTCTCGAAAAACCAAAGACTTACGCGATGCAATATATAAATGTAATTTTAATTGTAAGAAAAAAATGTGCAATAAGGGATAGTAAAATCTCTGCCATTAAGGTTTAATATTATTGTATGTAAGTATGTATGTATGTATAAGTCTATCTTTGTCCTATATATTTATCTATATATTTGTCCTATATATCTAAGTTTTATGTACATATAAACGATTGTAATAACAATATTATAACTTAACCTAAAACGCATCACACTTAGAAGGTCATATTTCGGTCTGCATTATTATTTTATTCCAAAAGTTTGTAATCAAAATTTATATAAAATTTATTATCAAACGATAAAAACAGACCAAATAGATTGTAACAGATTTAAGTGAAATAAAATTATTGGAAATTTTTCGATATGAACTATTGCTTTATTTTGTCTTTTTAATAAAGTCTTGAAACAAAATTCGTTATAGATATTGTTTCTTAATAATCGTACAAAAATTTAAAACTGTTATATATTTTCCTACCGAGCAAAGCCGATTCATATCTGCCAGTTTGTAATAAAATTAAACACGAGCATTTAGCAGAAATTGAACATTTTACATCAGTTATTATGAAAATTTAATTTTAAATAAGAAATAGTTGGTGGTGACTGCTGTCAAGTTGATAACTTTTTTTCCTTAGGTCATGCTTTGGGCTTTGGAATTAATTTGAAATGAAAATTTTTCTCTGGACTTCTGTTGATACATCTTGAAAACGCATTACTCCCGATATTGTTGTTTTATTTATATATGTTTAACACACAAAATATGTAAGTTGAAAAAGTTCTTCCGTTGTACTCACGACAGAGGATGTGAATTCAAAAGAAACAACTGCTTTGGGATTTTACTGGGGTTTTTTTCCTTCAAATGTTCTGGGATATTTTATTATGATATAATAAAAATTGAAGCCAGATATGTGTGTGGTCTTGATTTGGTGTTGTTTCATGGTTAAAACTGAGTTCCTTTTTTTTAAATAATGACTGCACTTTTAGCTGTCATATTGATTAAAATTTGTTAAGACAGCGCTGCACAACAACCTCATATAACACTCAAAAGCCAATTATATAACAATTATTTACAAAATCATCTTAAAAGCATGTCTGTGGAAGGGTCTTTGTAGTCTCCGTACTGTCTGGAGCTCATTACCGGTTCCAAAGACTAACGGGCGAAAAGAAATGCGCAAAAAGCAAAGTCTAACAGAAGGGTCAACCTGTCCTTCAAAGTTAGATCTTCTGAGTTCCAGCTTATAACTTTTTGTGGGAATGTTTGGTGGATCCTTACTGATATGTATTTATATTATGTCAAAAAATGTCAAAAAATACCACGAAATTATTTTTAATAAATTTAGATATTTGGATTTCAGTTATAAGATTTCTTGTTATTTTTTTTTTTTTTTTTGTTATGCATTATATGTTAAATGATATGTTTTAATATTTCTTACGATTGATTGAGATGTTTCTTCCTCTCTTTACGTGTCAAGTTTTTAAGTACAAATATTAGTAACTTATAATACCAATTGTATATCATAATTAATATAAAATGTAATGCAGTTTATTACATAGTTTATAGTTTTAAACAATTTTCAGTTGCTATTTTACATTTTTTTTTAATTTCATAAGGTTACTTAGAAAGATTCTCTGTGCAAAAAATTACTAAGCAATGAATATGTACGATGTATAAAATAAATATTCAAACTAGTTTATATTAAAATATAAAATAAAAATTAGGTATTAAATTTTTAACTTACATTCATGTAAATATGTATCTTCTTCGCATATTTCTGTTAAAGTATTGATCATTCCAGTGAGCTCTGATCTGGCGATTTCTTAGGTCATAATAGTTATCTGAACCACACATATTCAAACGTCCCATCAAGCACCTCTTAATGTTTTCAAATTTCCTAGAACAAGTTGTGGACAAACATGATATATAGATATATATATCACCAAATTAACCAAAATACATTCTATTGAGTTCTTAATATTGCTGAGATTACTAGGGATTTTCATAAATTATTCAAAACTTTAGGCATATAGGAGAAAAAACTAACACATAAAATAAAACAAATATCCCCAAGTATTGTGGGAACAGCTTTAAAAGTGATGGGCGATATTTGTTGTGCAATTGAACAATAACATTGGGCTCCCGTTGCTTGATATATTATATTATGTATATTTATACTAATATTATAATATATTAATATTATATATATATATAATATTATACTAATATTAAGATACGCACTTTATCTGGGGTCAATGTAGTGAGTATGCTTTACGAAATATGAGGGAGTAACTCTACATCTCAAAGGAAATGCCATCAACAGATTGGCTGACAAACCCTCTTATGTAGACCTACAGTTACCAGATCTGACCACTTCGGGATTTTTTCCTACAACGACATTTAATAAACTTGCTATATGTTAGAAGAGTATTTATTACAGAACAGAATTTAGTTCATAGTCTGCATGCTTTCTTCACTTTTGCTTTCCCTCTATTCACTTTTTCTTTCACTTTTTTTTTGTCATTTTTATTTGTGGGCACGAGGCCTTTTGTTCGTTTGTAGTTAGAGTCTGCATGACACTCATGCATGCTTGGATATCAAAGGTTGTCATACTGAGTATCTTTTTATGTAAATACTCTGTCATATGTTATTACCGCTGTTTTTTTTATATTAATGCTTCTATTAAGCATTTCAAGAACCAAATTCATTTTATGCATTATTGTCAGAACTCTCTCTCTGTAGTATATATATATATATATAAACATACAATTTATGTTTTTTTATTATTTCTTACTTACTTATTTACTGTATTTACCTTAGAGGATTTTCAAACTTTTCTCATAAGGAACTAAATATAAGTCTATATCCCAAATTTATGAATAGCAAATACTATATCAACTATGTTATAAAAATTTATTGTATTTCTAAAAAATGTCCTTTGCCTTATTTTTTCCTTCTCTATTTGCTCGATTTTCATAAGAAAATTAACAGGAAAAATAAAATTCTTTCAGAAAACATTTTCCATATATTTGTGCACGAATTAATATTTATTTTGTGATAAACTCTTTTTAAGCAATTATCAGCATATGAAAAAACTAATTGAAACAATAAAACAAAATTATGATACATTAATTAAATTATTGTTATTTCTGAATTGTTTTTCAGTAATCAATATACACTTTATTAAATACTACAGTTATATAGAGAAATTTTCAATATCAGCTTAAATTTACTCACGGGCAAGATGCTTTAAGTTCATCTTCAGTGCGTGGAAGCTCCTTAGGAACCATGCGATGATTGTTACATGCCCATCGTAAATTCTCGATACAGTTTTGATTTTCACTAAATGCACCTTAAAAATAAATAAAAACATTTTACACGAAGTTTGATACGAAGTCTAAAATTGTTTTTTTTTAATAGTCAATGAAAGAAAATGCTAAGACAAGTTGTTTAATTTACTAGAACTGTTTGGATCATTAAATACATGTAATTTTGGCTTCGTCAGGAGACTATAGAGACATATAATATTTTGAGAAGGCTTTAAGCCATTTAATATAAGTCTTTGTCTTTCAATGTGTTCGCAATTTATCAAAGATTGTGTAATGTTAAAAAAAATTAATATATTTCAATTTAGTAAATTATAAAAAATCACTTTTATTCGAATTACTTAATCACTTAAAAAAAAGAAAGAAAAAAATTTACTTAAAAATACAAATACAGCATTTGCCATTAGTGCTGAAATTATTACAAAAAATTCTCTGCTATTTTTATAATAAATCTTTGCATTTTCTAGTCCTGTATTTTAATCAATGTTTTGAATAAAAGTTGGCATGCAAACCTTTAGCTAATTTCTTGTCTTGATTAAGTAGAAAGTTCAAGTTGTCTTGGTCAAGATTTTTGTGTTTGTTATGTAGAAAATTAGATATTTGGTTAATGTTTACAGATAGATTTATATCATAAATATGTTTTTGAAGAAAATAAAGAATTTTTATAAAATATGAAACATTTGGTATATTAGCCTAATAAATAACGCTCTTTATAACGACAAAAGAATCAATATTAATCAGTTTGTTAGACTTAGGATGTTTATTTAGATTTCAAATGAATAATTTTCCATCCTAAATTCAGAACAATCTGTAAAGAACTTGTTTTATTTTAAATAACCAAATTAATAAACATATTAAATTATTTTTTACATTTCTTTCGCTTCCTACAAGACAATAGTTATTTGAATGAAATGCACGTCAACAAAATATAAAAAAAAAAAAAATTATGGATGTAAAAATTGTTCTTAAAATTTAGATAGTATTCTATATACACTGAAGTGACAAAAGTCATGGGATACCTCTTAATATCGTGTCGGACCTCCTTTCGCCCGGCGAGTGCCGCAACTCGACGTGGCATGGACTCAACAAGTCGTTGGAAGTCTTCTGCAGGAATATTGAGCCATGCTGTCTCGATAGACGTCCATAATTGTGAAAGCGTTGATAGTGCAGGATTTTGGGCACGAACAGACCTCTCGATGATGTCCCATAAATGCTCGATGGGATTCATGTCGGGCGATCTAGGTGGCCAGATCATTCAATTGTCCAGAATGTTCTTCAAACCAATCGTGAACAGTTGTGGCCCGGTGACATGGCGCATTGTCATCCATAAAAATCCCATCGTTGTTTGGGTACATGAAGTCCATGAATGGCTGCAAGTGATCTCCAAGTAGCTGAACATAAGCATTTCCAGTCAATGTTCGTTCCAGTCGCACCAGAGGACCAAGTCCATGCCACGAAAAAACAGCCCACACCATTACGGAGCCACCACCAGCTTGAACAACAGTTTGGGTCCATGGTCGTGGGGTCTGCCACACTCGAACCCTACCATCAGATAAATCGTGACTCATCGGACCAGGCCACGGTTTTAAGGGACCAATATGCTCACGTGCCCACGAGAGTCGCTGCAAGCGATGTCGTTCTGTCAGTAAAGGCACTCGAGTCGGTCTTCTGCTGGAATAGCCCAAGAAAGCCAAATTTCTCCGCACAGTTCTAACAACAAGTCCCTTGTACGTCCCACATTGATTTCTGCGGTTATTTGACGCAGTGTTGCTTGCCTGTTAGAATTTACGACTCTTTGCAGACGTCGCCGGTCTCGGTCGTTATGCAGGCGGTCGACCACTGCGCTGTCCATATGTTATGCCTGAAATTTCATACTCTCGGCACACTCTTGACACAGTGGATCTGGGAATGTTGAATTCCCTAACGATTTCCGAAATGGCATGACCCATGCGTCTAGCTCCAACTAACATTCCGCGTTCAAAGTCTGTTAATTCCCGTCGTGCGGTCATCATCACGTCAAAACCTCTTCACATGAATAACTTGAACAGAAATGAAAGCTCTGCGAAAGCACTGCGCATTTATACCTGTTCTACGCGATGCTACTGCCATCTGAAAAATTTGCATATTGCTATCCCATGACTTTTGTCACTTCAGTGTATAGCAAGTGCATCAATTACTGTCAAAGCTTTATTTCTTATTCAAAATGATAAATCAATCAGTCAGGAAGAACAACTGATAAATGGATAAATTCACCAAATATAACACAAATTTATTGTATTATATAAATAAAACATTGTTAGTAATGATAATAAACTTTTCTAAGAAATACTATTGTACGATATAGTGTAACGAAAATTGTAAATTTGTTATAATTGATGTATAAAATTAGAATTTAATACATTAAATTCCTTTTAATGTATTAAACATACATAACGTATACAATAAATTATTTCAAAATAACATCCGATTTATTTAAAAACCTATGCTTTTAAATCTACATATATAAATTGGCATATATAATATTACTCATTTGTAGATTTTATTTAATATTTTTTTACATCAAAGGGATAGGAAAAAAGACACTGAATATATTTTACTACAAAGTAAATCAAAAATTATAAGAAATCAGAAAATATTTTTTATTTAATATATAAGAAACAAAAATATTAAAAGAATAAAAAAATATTTTAGATAACTGATTTCAAATATATATTAATATTTATATAAAACAATTAATATTTATAAATGATGGGCTTAAAATATATTGTAAAATTAATATTTTCTTGCATTTTTAAATCAAAATTCTTTACCGTTCTTTCCAAACACAATAAGAACAAAGTACCACATTCCTATTTGTTTTTGAGAGTTCTTTTAAGAGGAGATCAACCTTAGCGGAATGAAGTAATTTGTTGCTGTATTTTTTCGAAACGGATGTGGTATGTATTTTATTGAGAGCTCAATTAAGAATCGGAAAACCTGTTCTTAGAAACATCTCCAAGTTTTTATGCAATTTTTTTATGCTTTCGCATGTTTACTGTAATAATTTCCGGTTGTTTCCTTTTTCTTTAATGATAACTAATAGTGAAAAATTGGCTTACATTATTTAACAGTTATTAACTGTAAAAATATTAGTTATTTGAGATGTATTCCTTACCATTAAGAATATACAACAAAGAAGAATAAGATGCATAAATATGATTTTGTTTATAATATCACAACCCTGACGTAGAAGTTATAGAAATCACAGTTGCATTCGATTTGTAGAACTTTAACAATAATAATTTGTTATAGCCACTATGAGTAAACACCTCTTTTTCACGTCCGACAATAATGATTATGCAGTCTTTTTCAGAATTCGCCAACAAAATAACAACTTATTTGTGAATGGATATGTAGTGACAGAAATGAATTCTTATGGATATTGCACTATTGCAGAACATTGTCAAAGGCGACGTATGAATTTTTGTTGCCCATTTGAAATATGACTTCAAGCTGAAGATAAAAGAGATCCACAAGCTTCGTAATTTCGAAATTTTGTCCAAAAAATTTTACCGAATTCTTATTTGATGCAAAGCGCCACAAAGGCAATAAAGGCAAAGACCATAATATCACCAAAATATTAAAAAATGGTAAATGAGATTTCTTAAAAATTTCTCTGAAAAAGAGCAACGCAATTACAAAAAAATCTAAATTCTTTAGACAGAGTTAATTACATAATTCTTGTCCATGCTCTAAGGTAGGCCTAATTGCGAACTAAACCTTTGTACTTGTACAAAGCTTATATATTTTTTAAAATAATAAATAAAATTCATTGCTATTATTTAAATGAAATTTTAATATACTTGACTAGATAAACACTACCCCTTTATGATGACACATTGTCAACAAATGTGCCCATCTTGTAATAGTTTATGTTTATTATTCAGGCTTTACCACGTTATTAACCATAGCTTCCTACAATTACAAATCGTTAGATTGAACAATCGATGGGGTTTGAATTTCCTTAAAAAGCATCTCTTTACAGTCGCTGCTTTCAGATACGATTCAAATAATTTATATATGTGTCTCGCATTGCTTCGTGGAATTGTTTCGAGTTTTTCCCATACGACATACATAATATTAGTTACCTGAAATATTCCTGCAGAAAGCTATGGACATCAATTATGATCAATTAGTTTCCTGTTTGTAGTATAAACATGTGCTGATTAGCCACCATGTACAGGTAAAAATAATTAACTAATTGGAATAATAATAATAACTAAATAATGGGTTTAATTTAAAATTATCACAAAAAAAAAAAAAAATTCTTTATCAGTGGTTCTCGAACTGTGCAAAAAGTGGACGCATTAAAAACCTACAAATAATTTTAGGCACTCTATATACAAATTTCTATAGAAAATACTTTTTTCGACAGAAATTCTTATATTTTTCTGAGAAGTAACATTTGCTTCTTTCAATTTAACTTTTATCCAGACGCGAAGTCTTAGAGTCTGCAATGGAAATTTTTGAACTTTTAAAAATCACATAGACGCTAATGTTCCTAGTAGTCAACCACAGAAGTTACCACTCCTATTATCCGGAAAGCCCTTCTTTATCACATTATTGATGTTTAAATGTTCATTATGTGATGTTCATTCCCTTTTATGTGAAAAAAAACAAAATAAAGCAAAAAGTAACGTTAGTTGTTTGAAATAAAAGCTGACTTTGAAAAATATCTATTTATCTCAAATATATTTCTGAAATAAAACAGAGATGAAGCGAGGACGCAGAAATCTTTTAGGTCACACCCTTTGAGAACCACGGTTCTAGAATATTACATGTCATGTAATGACATTTTGGTCGCAGTCCGCAACATCCCAGAGTTCAGAGCGTGTTTTTTATAGCATTACCAATATTTACGACCTTCTGTAAAATTTTCTTAACTAAATTTAATGTTATTTAAAAGAATTCTCTTCAAATAATTGAAAGTAGTAGTCTAATGATAAATGATGTTATAAAACCTTTTTACATATCCTTAAGGAAATATTATTAGCCAATATTTTAGAATGACTGCAGAAAGCAATATGATACATCATTACTGGAAGGTAATCATAGTACAAATTAAAAGCATTTTCTTGAAGTGTGTTTTTTGACACACAACAAATATTTTGATAGATCTGAAACTTTCATACATTGCAAATTAAATTGCTTGCTTACTACCAGGTGATGAAAGGTAAAGCCTTTTATTATTCATTCATTGGTGATTAATTCATGGGGGCCAATATAAACAAAAGCGCGTGTTATGCATGCCATTGTGAATCCACCACTTTCATAAAAAAAAAATAGCTTTTGTATAATTAGCAGACTCCATGAGGTCAAAATCAGAGGTGCAGTGAGCTTTGTTCCCTTCGATATCTTAATTAAACCATCAAGATTGTTTTCAATACCAGCTAGTGTGGAGATAAAAATGAATTCGTTATCATGACCAAAATTCCTATGAATCTGAACTTCATGGATGCAGCGAGAATTATTTGCAATAGTAAGCGAGCATTATAAGCAATATGTGCACTTGTAAGACACATTTTTCATAGCCTTGACGTGGGTATGTAACATCAAAGCAGTATTGTATCAAGATTTTCTTGGGTCATGCAATAATGCAATGTTTTAAATACGTATACAGTTTTTGAAAAATTAATAAGAATGAAACTATAGAGCTGAGCAAAAATAATTTTCTACTTATACATCGTCTAAAAATATTGAATTTATATATATTATATGTATATATATATATATATATATATATATATATAATTCAATTCCTAATGTAGTTAAAAGAAACTTACTTTTTAATAGGTGATTTTTTTCTGGTCATTTGGAGAAGCAAGTTCTAGTTCTCTAACAAAAAGCAGGAATTTAAAAATTATTTCTATATGAATATACAATCAGAAGCAGATCAATATAAACTGAAACTAGACCAAACCGAAAATCATGAATTAAGTAAATTTTGAAGAAAGAAAAATAACAATTAACCCATAAACATTTTATAATTTAATGCTTCATAGACTGAACGTGTTTATAATATTTGTATATCATGCCATACAATATTTTTATGTCAATGTTAATTAATGCCAATAAATTCTTTCTGTATTATATGCTCGTTTCACTCATGCTTACGTTAATGGTACAGTTTCATACCTCCTGTTAAGCAAGTGTTCCGTCATGTTAATTTCTCTTCTCTTCTCATTATTTTTATATGATTTTACATTTGATGCAGAAAATGTAATTTGCAACTTCAAGAATCAAATGGTAATTCATGATATAGAAAAGTGTTTTAGACGAAAACTTAATAATAAATTAAGAAACCACTATTCTTGAAATGCTAACTGAATTTTATATATTTTTATAAATTTATGTTTCATAGACTTAACGCAGTTATATATGTACATCACCCATACTATATTTTCATATCATGTTTATAAATATTGTTTTTTTTCCTGTTCTGTCTATCTTTCGTTTCACTTATTTTTTTCTGGTTAAATTGTTTCATGCCATATATTTAAATGTCTTAATGTTTCTGCGTGTCATTTCTGTAATTTCATAAATTGCATTTTCCCCAATAAATTATGTAATAATGTCATATCTGTAATTCCCTTACTTGTGTTTTCCTCAATAAATTATATTATATGATTTTTAACATACTCATCTCTTCAAATAGTAGGATTAAAATAACTTTAACTAGATAGACCTGAATACGGCGTCAGGTTTGGATTAATGTAAAATGTGTGATGATTATGGACGCCGACACAGGATGTATGAAATGTCCGATCCAACGAGAGAGAAACATTTGTTTCCATATCATATCCTGCATATTTCTTTTTTATAAAGGTTCCATACAATACTACATGGAGGCATTCAAGACACATATTGCTCCTACGAATCACTCTGCGTTCTGTCGTTATCGACTAATTGTCACAATTAATTTACCAACTGCTATTTCTGTATCTCACCTTTTATTCTGGTCATACTGGAATAATGAGAACTTCGTTACGTATTTTTTTATTATTTAGATATCTATAAATGTTGTATGTACTATAACGTAATTTATTCAAAATATTTTGCTTTCTATGAATGAATGAAGTCTGGTACTAAATGTGTCCTTCATATTTATTCTAATCATATTGTTACTATTTAAAAAAAAAACATTTATTTATTTTACATTGATACTGTTCTATTGAAAAATAATAAAAATTTGTACTGGAAAGTCTGAGAAATATACTGGACATTTTTTTTATTTGTAATTTCGTAAATATTCGAGCATAAACCTTTTAATTTATTTTACCGTTGAAAGTGCCCTGCAAGCTAGATTTTTCAGATAATTGTTGAAATGTTTATCTGTATTGCTCTTTCTAATCTTCTGGTTTTATTAAGTCTCTTAAATTCTTGTTACCATCATTATGTATGTACAAAAATTCATTCACGACAATCCCAAATTGCAAAGTATATCTTTGTTCTAAGAAAATTGGTGTGATATAGTTGTTGTAGACCAAGATGTAATTAAAAATGGCAAATGGAACAAAGTTTCTCAAGATCTTTTGAACTGCTTTTAGTTAAAAACGCCAGGTTGACATATTATTATCAGGTACAATCCTGAGGTCTGTATAAAAATGTCAATTTTTTTTTATTATTATTGTCCATGTTACTAATCCATACGACGAACCATGTGTGTTTTTAATTCCACATCCTTTATTGTGGGATTACAATCAATTTATTTTGACATGAGCAATTGTTAAAATATGTTTGGAAACTGTTTAAAGATTTCGTAATCAGAGTATAAATTTTTGTGTAAGCGTATCTTTTTCCTATATGAGATATACGAGTATATCTGTATTATTTTGATTGATAAGAAAATGAATATACTGTGATAACTTGATATATGATTGCCTCAAAATGCGAAAATTTTGGCATACGAGCTGACACTATGTCGATAAAAAAAACTGAATTTCTTTTCATTTGTATGTCTTGATATATAATCCCATACTCTATTTTCGTAAAATGTTTATAAATATTGTTTATTTGCACTGTTCTGTATACCTTTCATTTCACTTATTATTTTGCTGTTTCATGCTATGATTTTACATGTCTTAAAATGGATTGTATTTCAGTATGTCTATAACTAGAATTTTCCCATTAAATTATATTATTTTATTTTTAACATACTGACCTCTTTAAATAGTAGGGTTAAATTAATTTTACCTTAACCACTTTAACTAAATATCCCCTGAATACGGCGTTCAGATTTGCGTTAATGTAAAATGAGTAATGATTATGGACGCCGTCACAGGATGGCTGAAAAGGCCGATATAAACAGAAACATTTGTTTCTCATGTAGTTTCCTGCATCCTATACTGTGGACCTAAAAATCAATTCTTGTTTTCACCCACCAACTAGTAAGATCTGTTTGGGAACTGTTTAAAAATTTTGTAATAAGAGTATTTTATTTTTTATTTATAAGATAAAGATCTTTATTATTTTGATTGATAAGAAAAGGAATATTTTTGTACTGTGATAGCTCGAAATATGATTGCACACCATGAAAATAATTTCAGATATGAGCTGTTACTATGTGGATAAAAAAAAAATAAACATAATTCATTTATTAACGAAAATTTTTCATTTATATCTCTTTGAAACAGATTGCAGACTGAGCACCAGTAAAAGAATATAGTTTTTTATATACTGTTATAT